>OX579641.1:3282278-3574652 GCA_951230915.1 Antitrichia curtipendula
ACGAAGACGCTGCGTGTCCACAGGCAAGTCGTTGTTGGCCAGCCGAGAGTCGGCATGTGTAAACGACAGTACCTTGTGCTGCTTCAGGAGGCCAGCCAACTCATCCTTGTAATACGGGGCCTGAAACCATGAAACCAAGCAGTGATTTAATGCCGACTACTGACTGGAATGGGATTTAAAGCTTCAACACAACTTTCAAGTAGTTAATAGAAGCATGACACCTTCTGAAAACTACAAATTATTAGAGAAATGTCATGTGAGGAAGTAAAGCAAACTTTTAAGCTGTGACATACTCTCATATGTGAATCACACGGGCTCACTGGCTTGAGAAGCTCTCACTTGTTCACATTGAGCTCTACTTGCAAAACAATTGAGTCAAGAATTCCACCATTTTCTTCAATGAGTCAAGAATTCAGCAGCACCCACCTTGGACCAAGAGACGGGAGCTTTTGTCGTCGGCTCAATACCAGCCACCGAAGCTGGCAGGGCCTCCAGAACGCGAACATCGTCTTGGAGGGACTTGATAAAATGTTGAACATCAAAGATGTCCTTGAATTCACTACAACGCCAGGCAAGGTTGGTAACATTAGGTAATCGAATGTTTCGTAATGCGAAATCCAACACATAAAACATGTTCATATTGATAAAATAAAATTTAGTCTACAAATACACAAAATAATTCAATCAGCCGGTCGTGCAAATCTGTGATTCAAATTAATGCCAAAATGTTGGAGCAGTTGAAGTACCTAGGATCAGCCCAGAAGGAGCTATGATCAAGAACAGGCACCACTAGTGTCGCATTCATCAATCTGGCGACTGCCACCATATCACAAATCTGCAAAATTGGCAGAATAATTATTACTCAGGCGAATTGCACTAAACAGGAGACACATCACCAGTTTACAGAAAGGCTATGAGAACCTAAACCATAACATATAGTAAACTAGTGACCATGGCTCAGAAAATTTTCTTGTCCGCATTCATAACATCTAAACTGGAAAAGAAATGCAAAAGAAACAGCAGGTTAAAGCCACGTACCCCTGCTCGCATTTGATTGAGCCCGCCGTTGGCATTTACTAAAAGATATCCATTGGTGTTATTATCTGGACCTGTAGAATGATGCAACTATCAAAACGAGGTACGTATATTCCTGAGGCGACACCACGTACATTATAAAACCTGTAGAATATATACATAAACAATGAACCCTGCTTCTTTCAAAACTTTCGATCCAGGAAATTTTTATAATAGAGATCGAGTTCTGAACTACGTAATGCTTACGTTGGTAATTCCTGGGACGGTCTATGCACTTTTGGTAATTGCTGCTGTTAGGCTTGGCCCACAAATGACTATCCAAAACGCCGCCATTCTGCACACAAAACCCCCGTCAGAACATCCGTCGACAAAGCTTTCACCAAACGAGAGTAAGATTGAGGCTGATGGGAAGATCAACCAATTAAAACCACGGTGTACGTACCTGCGTCAAATTCTTGCGCAGCCCAGTGTGTTTCTTCTCGGATGGCGAAGGTAAAGTAGTTTCCGGATCTTTGAATACTTGTGATACAAGCTCAGATCGAGCCTCATTAGGCTCAACTTTCACAGCTTGAAGTATCAATTTAGTATCATCTGGCACCTGCAAACCAAAAAGCAATGGTATAATTAGAAAGCAAGAATTCATCGACACTCTTGTGAATCACACAAAGTAAGCCTCAAAAAACACTAATTAAAACTGCATTACCAATAATACGACTTCTCAGGCCACTAAATTGGACTGATGTGCAATCCATCAGTCCAATTCAGTCCAATTCAGTGAAAATCAGGGTTCATTGATACTGCTTGCATTCTAATCTTGACTCCAAAGCTACAGAGGGAAGTACGGCAGCATTCGTGAGTACCATGGGCGAGGAAGCCGAGTGCGTTTGCACGGCCAGCCATCCGAGCGACGAGATCTTGACCAGCAGGAACATGAAGACCAGAAAAGCGAAGATGTAAAACCCCGTGTACTTGGAGCTGCTGCTGCTACTGCCCTTCTTCCCTTGCACGCTAAACTGCCTCGAAAGCTGTGTTACATAGTCTTTATACAGGTCACCCACAGACGCAGACGGCTCCAAGCTCATCCTCTTGCTGCTGGGCAGACTCTGAAAGTCGCCATGGCCATCATCGCCATTATCCAATCCGTCTTGGCCGTCCTCGCAGTCCTCACTACTCTTGAACACATGATCCAAAAACGCACAAGGCTCCACCATTTCGATGGCCTTCTTCGACGGCATTTTCCGGTTGAGAGGCGACTTGCACCCGCCCATCCGAGGGCTCAGCAGCACATGTGTGACATCGCGGGACTCCGCAGACTGACCCCACA
Organism: Antitrichia curtipendula; assembly: GCA_951230915.1. Taxonomy (NCBI): domain Eukaryota; kingdom Viridiplantae; phylum Streptophyta; class Bryopsida; order Hypnales; family Leucodontaceae; genus Antitrichia; species Antitrichia curtipendula. The sequence goes on from OX579641.1 coordinate 3,284,638, forward strand.
GGACCATCGCCCTGGACGAGTCCCCAGAGTAATCCACATTCACGCTGTCCACATTAAGGTAATACTCTGGCACTTGCACTACTGTGGACGCCAGGCTTGCTGCAGCTTCTGTTTACACCAGGTTTGTGTTATGATGCGGCTGTACTCAATCAAATGTAACCCGAATTTGCCCCTGACTGATCACCTGGATTTGGCCCTGACTGATCACCTCAGACACGCCACATGATGGAGTGAGATGACCTCTTGCCACCATCACCTGTCAATAATCTTCCTGCATTTCCGAATCTGACGTGCAACGCAGGCTTTCAATCCAATTCTCCTGATTTTCCAATGAAGGAGGAATCTGTGAGCTTTGGAACGTGGAAAATCTCGCTGAATTCCGCCTTCTCTCCTTGTACCCTTTCGGTTCAACCTCAGCATTGACAGCCCTAGAGACTCCACGTCTGACCTAGTAAGGAGCTTCGGTCGGCGTAACGATTCTCACTCTGTACACTGGAAAAACACCCAAAAAACACACCCTGTGTCAGTCCCGGTTGATGCTGTGCGTAAGCAATCTGTCAATGGTTTTGCAAAGCAGAAGAATTGGTGCAAGCGAGAGAGGACCACCCCATTGCAAGCCATTTTTAGGTGAGAAGAGACGCCGACCAGCACGAAAGCGAAAAGCAGCGCAGAGTAGGCGTTGGAAAAAGAAAGCTAAAAGAAAGCACAGCGAAATCTCAGTCCTCACTTCCGCTCCATTATGCAAGCACTCGCTCACTGATTGAACTAAAGCTCCATTATGCAAGCTCTCGCAAACCTTCGGAACCACCGGAGGCAAAATAAGAAGAGACACCGACCACGGAGGAACCCCAAAAGACTGACACAGTCAAGCTCCGACAAGAAACTCTTCAAAAGCAAAGCCAGATCGGTAACAGAGAAGCCCGATCGTATGATCCGAGGTTCACGAAGCTCACACTATCCACTACCACAGGCTTTTTCTCAAACAATGACACAGTGCCAGAATCGCAATACAAGCGCCGCGAATCTCACCACGAGCCCCAAACTCCCACCACGCCACAATCGCACGCGTCCCCAAACAGAAATCACGCCAATTCCGCTCCGGAGCAAGCAATTGCATACATCGTCCACTCAACGGTTTCCATCACCAGAATTCTAGGGCAGGACCGACATCAGTATTCACTCCACCTCACTCCCATTCCCTCTCTCCCACCATAGCCAAAGCGCACACCTCACAACCAGCAAACTCCACCTCACCGTCAACCGATCCCCGCCCAACACAGACAGACTTACAGGCAGACAGACAGATAGACACTACTGACACAAATGAAATCAATCCTCTCCCTCACCCAAAACCAGAGACACAATCACACCACCAACGCCATAAACCTCCCGAAATCAGTCCCACTCATGATACGAGCGCCCCCTCCGTCCAAAAGACTGCCACAGGCCTGTCCTGTCCTGTCCTATCCTGTGCGCGCACAGATCAGCTCACACCCGTCGCCATTAACATGCAATCCTAGCGCAACATGGGAGAGACCGACACGACGGAGACCGACGCAGCTTCGTCACCTCCGCGAAATGCAAAAACGCAAGTGATGAGAGCACTTGGTGAATTGGCCTGACTGACTACTGTTGGTGCAGCGTCGCGACGGATCGATATTAGTCAACTAGCCCCGGCACCTGGCGAGCTCGCCTTCCTTCCGGCAACCCAAGCTCTCGATCACACTCAATAACTTATGTGGAATGCAGAAATGCAGAAACTTGGCAGTGTAACAGAGGTCCGCTGGGGAGCCTCGTTCTCTTACCCTGGCGGGTGGGCTGGTATCTCGATTCCACTGTTCAGCTCTCCGTCTCTTCCTCTGCGGCGCTCCGTCTGTTTTTTCTGAATTTCTCCACAGGTCCGGAGCTTTCAGTTCTCTGGGGTTGATCTTCCCAAGGTGGGTTTTTTTTACTGGGGGAGTGAGCCTGAGCAGGAAAACAATCTAATCTTGCTGTGAAAGGCCCTGTGAAAGTGGAAGAGAATTGGAGTGGGGTGAAGTGAAATCTGTCTGTCTGACTCACTTTCTTCGCACGGGCCGGGGCTCTGGAAATGACTCCAAGCCGGCTTCGTAATTCACGTGACGGAGTTTGCTTGTTGCAGTGGCTCTATGACTCTCTCTCTCTCTCTTTCTCCGAGTCTCATTGCGAGGTAAAGTTACCAGCCAGTTCTTATACGACGTGACTACTCTACTCTACGCTACGTAGGCGGTGGTCGCGATGAGGAATACGTCGGACTTTTGGGGGGTGAGGTAGTGCTTTTGGAGAGGGAGAGGGTGGAAGTTGGGAGCAACTGTTTTTGTTGTTGTTGTTGCTGTTTTTTTGTTTTTTTTGTGTTGACAATAATTGCCATCATTTGGGATAGGGTACAGTAGTGTATTGTATGTGAGTACTTTGCTATTGGTGATGGTGTACGTATTTTATTGGAAGAGGGGAGAAAGGTGAACTACATTTTGTATGTCGAACCCTTTATATGGAACTTTCACTGAGGAGGTAAATAATAGAGATATTCTTGAAGTCCAACTCCAACTTTAGTTGTTGTTGTTGTTTTCCGAACAAGCGGACACGCTTTAGTTCACATCAAGAATGACTGGAGCATCACACTGAGTTAGAGGAATCAAACACCAACAACGATCCAAAACACTCAAGAAGGAGTAGGGTGAGTCACAAGTAGCCCCCCCAAAAATCTACCTTCAACGAGTTTGGAGAATGGTTAATCCTCATTTTAAGTCAAGTACAATTTCTTCAACATAAGTTGGAGGAATTGGATGATGGTTGTCCAACCAAATTAAGCCACACATAACCTTCACCAAATTAAATGGGAATGAGGTTTCATTATTTTGACTCCCCTTAAAAATAAAAATAAACGATCAAAGGTGCTTAAGCTTCTGGTAGACTTATTATAGACCCCCTACCATTGAAAGTCAAATTTCAACAACATTGATTGGCATCATCCGTAGAGAGCCTCATTCAATTTCTCAAAGGATGCTTTAATTGCAATATATCAAGCTATATGAATTTTATGTTATTTGTCCTTGATTTCTGTAATTATAGACTACCTTAGGTTTGTTTAAATGCCATTTATGTCCCTTGCATTTGAAGTGTTAATTGAATTTTTTTTATATGAGTGAAAACTTTTATGATTGAAAATCTTCTTAGTCAAAGAATTATGTAAATTTAAATATCATGAAAATTTAATCTATTGGTCTAATTAAGCTTATTTTTTAGATCCAGTTTGAAGTCAACCTATTGTATTGGATCATATAGTTGCTCAAAAATCATGACAAAGTTCAAGATATTTGAATATATTATGTAGTGCCTTGATAAGCACCAATTTGAAGTCAACCTATTGTATTGGATCTTGTAGTTGCTCAAAAATCATGACAAAGTTCAAGATATTTGAACATATTATGTAGTGCCTTGATAAGCACAAAAGCCTTCATTTCAAACATTGATCCTGCCACCATCACACTACACCGCCCTTTGGACCCCAAAATTCTATTAGAGTGAGATGGCCTAATTCTATTAGGAGGGATGTTAACATCCATAACTTCAATCCGCCACTTCCAATGATCCAAAATTATCCATTTATTTTCTAAAATAAAGAAACAACATTGATCCAAAACCAAAGTATTTCTATAAGTTTCTTCTTTCAAATGTGGATTATGCCCCCATGATGTTAGCCAAACAAATTGAGTCCATTGGTTTAATATTTGTAAACCGTTCCTTTATTAGTTATTGGGCATCTCTTTCACTCACAACACATTTAATTGAAAAAGGTCGCTAGAACTAACTTAGAGTATACCTAGTGCTACCTTGGTAACTAGGCACTGCCATGGTATATGCCGTTTGTGTTTACGTCCCCTTTTTTTATTTTTAAATGTGTCTCTTCCCATTGCACACGCTTCAACCCAACAACAGTACTGAAAACCCTAAACAACTCAACAACAATGCGAGAGTTGTTGACGTGGTGGTGGCAGGTGAAATGGATGGTTTCACTAGCAAAGTCCTTTCCCTTTTACGTCCTTCAAGACTCCATCGTTGTCAGAATACATGTTGACCAAAGAAACCAAGGAGTATCCAGACATTTGGAGTGCACAACAAAAGACCACTAATTATTGTTGTGCGGGAGACAAGAAGTCCCGCGCTCAAGAAGGTGGTTACATAGAAAGTACCATTAGCATTGGGGGCAAGTTTCTATTGCTATTTTGGGACCCATGCAAAACTTACCATTGATGTGCATCTTTACGTGCCGGGTTGAGGATGCTCTTACACTAAATCCCAACAAGCCAGCCCTAGCCCTTGGGCCAAGATGAACCGCCCCAAAGTCATTCCAAGGGTGCATGTAAAATAAAAGACCTCCTATTTTGTGCTTGATTGATTTCTCTTGTGCACCTACCCAAGTCATTTTTGGGTCTCTAATTATAAATATGAATTCAAAATTTGCAAATTTTATCATGCGTGGCAAATTAAAAAAATCAGCATATTCCCTAGGGGACGAGCAACAACGGTTCACCCCTTGGCCCTTGTTATTATTTTCCCCCAGCAAGGCAAAAAGCTACCATTATTTTGGGGATAATGGAGGCCAAGGACTCCCCCCCAGGGTATCTCAATAATTCAGATACTGAGCCCACAGTATATGTGTCGTGACAGAGCTGGGTCAAGGGCCGCAAGGGGAACTTACTAGTACGTATGTACTGTCGATTCAAGCCTTTAGCCCTTTAGGGAGGACAACTACTATTTTTGCCAGGGCAGGGGCACCTGGGCAGGCGTATGGGCAGGGGGGAGAAAAAGCATGGAATGGAGGGGGTTTACTTTTTTTAATTTATTTAATTTAAGGCGGGGGGAGGCTATTTTACGTTTCAAGTGAATGGTGGGCCTTGCCCTTTACAGCTAACCTCATTCCTGGGTGGACGGAGAGGAGGGTTTCGGTGGGCTTTAGGGTCTACCTTTTGCTTTTATTTTCCCGCATTCCTCCTCCTTAGTTGGGTTCAAAACTGGGGTAGCTGTCTTTTTGGCGTGCAAATTTGAGCCCAAAAAAAAGTTTTTATTTTTATTTTTGGAAACAAGGGAAACTAGGGGAGGGGGACTTTATTCATGGCCGCATCTAATGGGAGTCTGCTCTTAAAGTCTGCCATTTAAGAACTGATTGCATTTGGGGGAAGCGAAACTCCTCCAAACCCTAAACCCTAAAATCCTCCAAACAACTTTCAGTAAATGTTACTAGGAAGTAAAAATGGAATTGGCATCAAACCCCAAGTTGTTTCATATTTTTTGGGCATTTGAGAAATTTGTTACAAATTTTTTTAAGTTGAAATGTAGTAGTCACTACAAGCAACCACCTCCAAAAATGCACACTATTGGTACATTGAAGGAAGTAAAATGTACCTCCATATTAGGGATCACTTTTAAAGCACGGGCATTTTTAGAACACACCACCTTATAATTCCTTTATTGAAGGTAAGGTGACCATATCCATTCATGTCCCCTCCTCAATCCTAAGCCCTACCTTTGGACCCATTCCCAACCTATTCATAATTCAATTAAAGTGAAGTCTACTTACTGACACAAATATCCTACACTCGAGTCAAATTTGTTCAAAAATAATTCAAAATATAATTCAATATGACATGCAATGAAATTTTCAAAAAGTATAACGTAGCATAATTGAATAATGTAGAAAATATTAATTAAAAAAATGTAGACTCAAAAAAAAAATGAAAAATATTAAACATACCAAGGTGATTGCTTTATAAATGTAAAATTTATAACAAATAATGGAAATTTTTCCAATTTATCTACATCAATCATGCCAAGTAGAGCATTTTTATTTATTTTTATCTAATACATTGCAACATATTTCTTGAAGCTTTTTCAATGAATATTAATTGCATAAATTATATTTTTCACAACATTTACCATCCATCCAATGGATGGGTGAGCACTGAAGAGTTAAGGATACATTCATAAAAAGGAAGATATCTTATTTTTGATAGGAACAAAATTTCTCCGCTAAGATCAAGAGGGGCAAAATAATTCCACTATAGTTGCATTCAATCTCAAGTGTCTATTGTCTTAAGTATTTTTTTAATCTCTTTTAGGATTAAGATAGGACCCCTTGGTATAAATGTACCCCAAGAGTCTACATTTAGTAGGAGGATGATGAACATTTTTTGAAGGCTTGGTTATTGTGGAGGTTGTATGAAAGAATGAAGTGCATCCAAGTATGTTGGAAAGATGATTTTGTCTATTCTTCAATGATGTGACTAACTCAATTACTTCATGTTCTATGATTTTTGTACACGGGTTTAAATCACTTCACGTGGAGATGGAAAGAAAAAAAAAATTGATTTCAAAAGGACTTAATATATTGTTAAAAAATGACCAATTTTAATGACTATGTCACAAAAAATATAATTCAAATGAGGTCAAATTCATAAAGAATGTTATATAATTTGGTTTGTGGATGCATGGATAAATAAGTTCTACTCAAAATTAGCAATGTAGCTTAAAATACAAACATGCGTTCAATTCTTGATCAAAAAAAGAAAAAACACAAGTTCCAATTATCTAAATGCATATATCCATATATACAAAATCTGATTTGGACATTCTTTGGCCATGAATTCCCCAAACACCGCTACTAATAGGTATTATATGTTCCACAATCACTCACAACCATTCACCTTCTTATTCTATTTTTTTTTACGTAGAGAATAACTTTTAAATATGAGAATATATTTTTTGCTATACATGGGAGTACTTTTAACTTCTATTGGTGTTGGACACCACCATACATATATGAACTAGTATTTTTTCTGTACAAAACACTCAAATAATTTGACTCCCTATTTTTAGAATTATTTTTCCTTTCCAACTACTTCCAACCAATCATATGCCTTTTTAACGCACCAAATCTATGTCAAATTCTACAAGAGTAACCAATCATATAAACTAGTATTCTTCTATACAAAAAATTTACTTTTGAAAAAAAATTCTCAAATAATTTGGCTCCCTATTCTTAGAACTATGTTTCCTTTGCAACTACTTCCATCCAATCATATGTATTTTTTTTGTAATGCATCAAATCTACGTCACGTTCCATGGGAATAATCGGATATATAAACTAGTATGTTTCTATACCAAAATCATACCTTTGATAAAATAAAATATGAACTAAAAATAATTTGGCTAACCTATTTTTAGGATCATGTTTTCTTTGCGACTACTTCCACCCAATCATATGTTTTTTTTTCTTCTAAACGCATCAAATCTATGTCGCATTCCACGTGAGCGACCGGACGCGGTTCAAAAGCATGCCAAGTACATATTCCCTCCTCGTCCATCCCGTCCGTCCCTTGGCTAACTTATCCCGACTGCAGTACCTTACCCCCACATTTCCCTGCGTGTCTGCGTCTCGATCCGCAGCCCATTTGGACTTTCAAATGCCGAGAAACGGGAGACGATGTTCATGTTCCATCAGTTTTATTCGAAATTCTGCGCTTATTTTTCAAATCCAACGCCCCGGCTTGCTTTGCCTTTTTTTCTTTTCTTTTTTTTTTCCGCTTGGAGTGTGTCAATCATCTATCGAGGCCACTCACGCGACGGACAAACAAACCGATGGACAAACTCCCTCCCCCCTTTGGATCCCACGACAGGGCCTTAGTTTGTACTGTACAGCCACGGAAGAAAAATTATAATATTCCGTAAGGGATTTATTTGGGTTGGCATATGAAACACCCCGCGAACGTCGGGGGCCCATCCTCGGCAGCATTATGAGGCAGCCTGCAGCTGTAAAGAATCACTGAGTACAGTAATAAAACACATGGGGGGAGCTTTCGGGGTCCCTGGCTCGCCCTTCTTGGCAATGAATTCATCACCCTTTTCCTTCGTGCCAAAAAAATTGAAAAACACGGAGTGACGACGTTGGGAAAAAAAACAAAAGAAAACAAATCCAACAACATGTTTCATGGAAATTGTTCGCACGGGTGCTTACTCGCTTTTTTATCATGTACAAAAAATGTACACACTAGTACATGGCATGCTGGTACAACAACAACAACGCTTGTGTCCCTTATCCCCCCGCCCACTTTGCAACAGAAAGTCCATTGTGTTTGAATTTGTAAAACAAATAAGTCAAAAAAAGCAAATGTACAGTTTACTCTTTGGTGTTGAAAAAGACCAAAAAAACAAAAAAATTCAAAAGTTTATGACGACAGCACATTGATCTGTGTCTGATGGTGTAGTGTCAACCACCAAAACATGGCCCCGGCCCTATGACGGGGATGTGCCGGGAAAGAGGTCGGATGATGCTTCTCGGAAATTTCATTGTTGTGATGCGGCCTGTACTACTAACCCTTTTTATGGCCTTGTACCAATGCATGGATGTTTTTTGGAACTATGAAGTTTGAAATTGTATTCAAAATCTATTATAAATGTTTTTCTATGGATTATTTAAAAAAAAAGTTAAAAAACATTAAAAAATAATAATACAATCAATTACAAATTGTCGTGGTCAGGCGATAAACATTTGAAATCAAGAGTCTTTAGAATACTTTGTTTGGCCGAAGTGTATTTGCCTTCGATGTATCTCTAAATTATCCTCATTTACAAATAATTGTCATCTCTCTTAACCCTTTAAGAAGTGGATGTTTGAATTTTTGAACAGTAGATGAACACAAATTAAACATGTCTAAGCACACAAGTGTTTTTTTCTTCCATCTAAATTTTTTTAGATTTTTGTGTTAGTTGTCTAATATTTGTACATAGTAAATTTTCAAAACTAACATTTTATAGCTTGGGGGGTGTAGGTATATTTAACCTCAAAAAATCAAGTTCTCTAGTGCAAAGAACTACCTATCAAAAACAAACTTGAATAAATAAGTATAATATTAAAATGGACATGATTTATGTATCATAATTTACAATTTTTTTATAGAAATTATCATTAAATTATTATTATTATTATTATTATTATTATTATTATTATTATTATTATTATTATTATTATTATTATTATTATTATTATTATTATTATTATTATTATTATTATTATTATTATTATTATTATTATTATTATTATTATTATTATTATACGTTGCATTTGATATTGCATCTTCACAATTCTAAAAAACATGGCTATCCCTTGGACTTTAGGGTTAACCAACAAAAAAACTTCACTAGCGAACAATAGGAATTTAAAACTATTTTGAGGCAATCAATAGTAGTTGAATAATTTCATATTGCAACAACGTCAAGTTGAAGGCAATTTAGCATGGATTCTATTGTATTTTCTTACCCACACTTTCAAAATCCATAAAGGTTTAATACCCTCTCTCGGTGCCTATAGAGATTTACTTAGTTGCAGTGAAATTTAGTGTATTTACTAGTGAAAATCCTGTAGTAGAAGACCAATGAAACGATTCATGAGATGATCCTAGGGAGGACACTCCCTGCATTTTAGCAATCCACGTGCGACGGAATCTGTAATACATGTAATACATCTTAAAATTTAATTGTTTTTCAAAAAAAAATTATGGATAGATTTTACTACTTCAAAAAGTTTATATTTTGAATTATTGATATTTTTTTATGCTAATAGTAATTAGTTATAAACTTTTTAAGAAAAAAGATACACTATAAAGCTGAAAATAACTTTCACACCCCTATATTATATAAGAAAAATTTGAAAAATTAAAAAAAAATTCTATAGAATAGCTTTCTATTGAAAGTTTATTTTGGTTGAATATTGATGCAATAGTCATCTTCATGTGAGCTCTATAAATATTTTAGTTGGAAAACATGTCATTTTAGTTCATTTTTCAACCCTTTCTAGACAATATATCTTATGTTATTTGGAATTAAATTTTTTGTCAATAGAAACCTTTAGTCATTGTTAAACAAAGGACAAAATTTTAGGATGAAATTATAGTTTATTCAAAAGTAAATAGGGGTTCAAAAAATCACTCCGCCACACGTGGGTACCCCAAATGTAGTGAGAGTGACCTCTCCAAGGAGATGATCCATATGTGCAATGAAATTATTTCATTAATGTTTTTTAAAAAATGAAAAATGAAAATCCTTTGAATATTATTTTAGTGATAAAAACTAAAAAAAACTACACCAAAATGGTTATTTAGTTTGGGTGAATAATTTATTAGAATGAAAATTAGTATGACCAATCTAACAATGTCACCCTTGCACATTACAAATGCTACAATGCCACCACTGCAATAGGGTACAATAATCTCACAAAATAGTTTCTTCTCATGTAGATTCAACAAAAAGTTTGTGAACTTCAAGATGCTCTTGCATCCTTGAAAATGTGTAGTTTTTCAAATCCCAAATCGTGTTGGAATTGTTGTTAAGTGTACTTGAATGTCATTACAAACATATACTTGTATAATTCAAAATCATGCAATAACTTGGATTTGGCTTTGGCAATTGCATTACTCTAAAAAGAACTATCTCAATGCAAAATACAGAGCAAAAGATTTGCTCCCATTTGCTTCCAAATACTTGCATTGGATAGAAAAAAATACTAAAGTAAAGTTATCTAGAGTGATGAGTCATTTTTTGCTGGAGATTGGAAATAACTCTTGAAAAATTACAGTATGGCAAAAAGTATATGAGAAACATGCCTAAAATTGTCTAGAGACTACTTTTAATTATAGCCTAACATTTGTGATGGTTTGGGGTACCTTCATAGGTTTGACAAGAGTTCTTTAGTCACCATGCTTCAAGGTGTAAGAAGTGCCACCCATTTTGTTTATAAAATTTATAAAAATATATTGATGGTTACTATCTTGTGCATGAACAAACTGACGAGTTCAAGCTTATGGAAGGTGGTGCTCTAGTGGAGACAAATTCATGGTACAAAGAAGTTAGTTTGGCCTTCTAATTCACCATATCCAAATCTTACAGAGAACCTTGGATGGTAGCACTAGATCATGGTAGAGTGTATAGAAAAATTCTTTCTCTCCCTCTAACGTTATTATGATATTCAAATACACTTTACTAAAATTCTAAACAATTTGCAATTAAAAAATTTGTGCAATTTCAAGCATCTTGAAGTTTATGTTTTTTTTTATTAATTTGCCTAGGAAGAAAAATTTGTAAGATTATTTTATCCTATTGTAAAACCAAGGTTGAATAGTATGTCTTTATGATAAATAGTTTCAATCATATTGAATAACCATTTTAATGTAGCATTTTGATTATCTTTCATGTGATAACTCATTTAGAATTTCATCCCCGCTTTCACAAAGTGAATCAAAACAAGGGTCAGTTTCAATGTAAATACACCTAATAATGCCCAAATAAGCATCGAAGCATGCTATCATTAAATAACATTAACTTTTGTTCAATCTCGTTCAAAAACAAGGGTCAGTTTCAATGTAAATACACCTAATAATGACCAAATAAGCATCAAAGCATGGTTGCTATCATTAAATAACATTAACTTTTGTTCAATCTCGTTCAAAAGTGAAAAAGAATTCAATGCATTTTAAAACCCATATAAAAACAAAAACAAACTAAAATTTCAAAACAAGTGTAAAACTATACTTAGAAAAAGACTAATGTGGAGTTTCTCTCTGCATTTTAGCCAAAAATGTTTAGCCGGGTCAATTTTGGATTACAATTAAGATGAATACACCCCAAATTGCACCCTGCCTATAGTAAACGCACCATTATCACTTTGTGTACATCTCCAAAATCAATATGTAAGTGTGTTGAAGAAATGATTTTTGAACATCCACCCAAAAAAACTTTTATTCTCCTTAACTTTTGCATATAGTGTCCAAATGTTGTGTTCTTTAGTGCAAACCTCCTTTCACTTGTCAACAACAAAATCAATTATAATTAGATTAGTCGAACAACAACAACAACAACAACAACAACAACAACAACAACAACAACAACAACAACAACAACAACAACAACAACAACAACAACAACAACAACAACAACAACAACAACAACAACAACAACAACAACAACAACAACAACAACAACAAAGAAAAGTGGCGGTTTAGAGGATAACTGGACATGGTTGGCCAAGGGTAAACATCAAAAATTGTCCCTTATTTTGTGTTGCATTTAAAAAAAAAATCTTCATCCCCTAGACTAATTAGGGGTATCTGATTGAAAATATGAATTCAAAATTTCATCATTTTTTGCAAAAAAAATTCCAGTGTTTTCCACCAGGCAATGAGGGGGCAAAGAGGGGGGCAATGAAGGGGGCCAATGATCGGAAAACCCGGTAGCTAGTGCAAAGCTAGCCGGAGGAATTGTTGCGAAGGAAGCAGAGCATGGACACAGAAAATATATAATGCAATAAGAAGTTCTAAGTAATAATGTATTATGGTTACATAATCATACATATATAGGAGGTATCAGTAGTAGTGTCACTAGTAGTGAGATCTACTTTTACCTTATCCTAAGTCTCACTTAACCTAAGTTAACTGGGATCGTTATCTTATCTCAACACTCCTCCTCGATCCCGGGTTACCTCATTAAAAAACTTAACTGTGACAAAAATCTTTATAAGGAAAATTCACAGAAAGAAAAAGAGCGTAACCTAATGTGTAACTAGATCTTGAAGAGATCTCATGCCAGCTTCTTGAACCAATCGTTTGTGAGTGTAAGCAGGGAGTGCCTTTGTAAGTATGTCAGCAATGTTGTTGGAGGATTGAACTTTCTTTACTTCAATTTCTCCTGATTCAATAAGGTCTTGGGTAAATCCAAAGATTTGTGGACTGATGTGCTTCGTTCGATCAGCCTTGATGAATCCACCTGTAACTTGCGCCACGCATGCTGCATTATCTTCAAAAATCGTTGTCGGTTGTGTACTATGGCTAAGTTCACATTGATCTGAAATGATCTTGTCAATTGTCCGTAATCAAACTGCTTCTCTTGTCGCTTCATGGAATGCAATTAACTCCGCATGGTTGGTTGATGTTGCAGTCACTGTCTGCTTCACAGACTTCCATGATATGGGTGCGTTGTTATGTAGGAAGATATAACTTGTCTGGGACTTGCCCGTGTTTTCATCCGATTTGAAACCAACATCTGCATATCCAACTAAATTTGATGGTCCAGTCTTTGTATAATGAAGTCCTAAGTCTTCTGTTCCACGAAGATACCTAAACAGATGCTTGACTCCATTCCAATGTCGCATCGTAGGCTTCTGACTATGCCAAGCTAACACGCTTGTTGCAAATGATATATCTGGCCGAGTATATATAGATAAATATAACAAAGCTCCGACTACTGAGAGGTACTGTTTGCTATCATATTCCTCCTCTTGATTTCTTGCCTACGCCCCCTTCGGCTGATTCTCTGGGCAAGTATTCTGGCCTCAAGCTACAACGAGCTCTTTATGGATTAAAACAAGCAGGTCGCATGTGGTATAAACATTTGAGAGATTTTTTGCTATACCACAAGTTCCGGCACGACCCTACCCTTCCGTGTATATTCACTTTGAAGAATGCTCACAGGTTTGTGATCATTGCCATTTATGTTGATGATCTCAACCTTATAGGTATGCCCTCAACTTGCCGCCAAACGGTAACATTACTAACAACTCAATTTGAAATGAAATTACTTGGCCGCACTTCTTTTTGTCTTGGTTTAGAGATTACACATCTACCCAATGGAAGTATATTTCTTCATCAAACTGCGTATACTCAACGGTTGCTCAAGAATTTCAAGATGGACCAAGCAAATCCTTTATTTGCTCCCATGATCGGTCGAAGCAAGACAAATGATGACCCATACCAACCTTGCGAGGAGGAGGAGGAATATGATAGCAAACAGTACCTTTCAGTAGTCGGAGCTTTGTTATATTTATCTACATATACTCGGCCAGATACATCATTTGCAACAAGCGTGTTAGCTTGGCATAGTCAGAAGCCCACGATGCGACATTGGAATGGAGTCAAGCATCTGTTTAGGTATCTTCGCGGAACAGAAGACTTAGGACTTCATTATACAAAGACTGGACCATCAAATTTAGTTGGATATGCAGATGTTGGTTTTAAATCGAATGAAAACACGGGCAAGTCCTAGACAGGTTATATCTTCCTACGTAACAACGCACCCATATCATGAAGGTGGCGGCGAAGAACAAGCAAAGCTTTCCACTTGGATGACATTGGAAAATCCGCCTCTGGTTCATCATCGATCGCATCGTCCAACTCCTCCGAATAAAAGTACGCTTTCACATCTATACTCCACTCCATGTAATTGCTACCATCTGCTTCAAGAGCATCAAACAAAAGTGGTTGTACTCGGGAGCTATTCTCCCGCGGTGACTTCTTATCCGCCATAACTATCGTAGCTAAAGACAATATTGGAAAAGAAAATAGAAAAAGAGGATAGCAAAACGAGAGACAAATTGTGCTGATAACGTATTGCAAAGGAAGCAGAGCATAGACACAAAAAATATATAATGCAATAAGAAGTTCTAAGTAATAATGTATTAGGGTTACATGATCATACATATATCGGAGGTATCAGTAGTAGTGTCACTAGTAGTGAGATTTACTTTTACCTTATCCTAAGTCTCACTTAACCTAAGTTAACTGGGATCATTATCTTATCTCAACAGGAATTTCGGAAAAGATCAGTTGCAATTTGAAAACATCAGCAAAAAAACGGTGAAAAAATCTATAAAATTTCTATTTTCAGTAAAAAATAGAGGAAATAACCATACTCAATTCTTCAAAAACTGGTTCAGTGTGAGAATTGAAGGAAATTAGCCGATAAAACTCAAAAAAATTCCCAAACACTGGGGCAATTCACCCTGGTGGACATGGGTAGGATTCACGGGCAGTAAGCGAAAAAATAAGGGGCAGCAGAGGAAGTTCTTTGGTATTATTATAATACACATCTTTAATTTTAGGCGGGCAATCACAGGACGCCATTGAGGCCAATTGAGTTCAAGTAAAATTAATTTTGGGGTCTACAACAAAAGCTTCTATTTCTCCGCTCAGTTCCAAACAATTTTTAAAAAGTTATTTTTAATCTAAAAGTACCCAGGATGTGCCTTTTTGGATACTACTTAATACAATGAATCTCTGGAACTCCCAGTGACAGGCTGCCAGTAACTTACTACTGTTGATGATATTTAGTAAGGGGAGCCCAAATTAGCATGAGTTTCAACTGCTTAAGCATGAATCTATTTTCACTTTATCATCTCACTTTGTTCTTCCTATTTTTACCAATTTGCCATTGCAGAAAAAGCTATTGTTAAAGAAAAGCGATTCCCAACATATTTACGGTCAGGGTGGTAGTTACACTTCTTCTTTTTTTCCCAATAATTCACTGGGGAAAAAAAAGTTAGTTGGTACTGTATTTGTTGCTTGTATTAAAAATAGCTAAAAATTAACAAAATGGAATCTGATAAACCCCGGCCCGTACCGCCAGAGTCCTTTCTTGAATTTTTGCATATTTTGGCTCATATCTTTATAAATATATGTTATTTACCTCAATTTCAATAAATTCATCATAGAAAAAGATTTCCATCAAAAATTGCTCAGAACTGCAATTTCGATAGCAAACATAACATTCATTAGCCTTCAGAGAGGCTGCCTTTTCCTCTCTGGAGTCCTCATCCACAAAATTCATCCTCTCAGCATTAATGCAAGCTTCGGTACCGGGATAGTGACAGTAAATTATGATATTCTCCAATTTCTTTTGTTAATTTTAGGACCAAACATACATATCTAGTTTGCCAAAAACACTAAAAATCCAATGAGTAATACACTATTGTAATCTTACCATTTGCCATGAATTACTCATTTAGAGATTTGTAGAGAGAAGACACTCTTTATATACACATGGGTTGGTAGGAGGTAGAACAAATCATGTGGGATAAACAAGTTAGAATTTGTTGTTTGTGAAGCACTCATAGTTAAGTCAAAAACAAATAATTTTGTTAAAAGTGAAATTTCAGACCTCATTTAGGCATAGTAGAATGATTCTTCTCAAAAAACTTTGAACTAAAAGAAGTTGGTAAGTGAAGATAAGTTTCACCTCCAAAAATCCGCTTGGAATTTTGAATATCCAATCAAAAGTTATGGACAAATTTGAGAAAGGGGCTGGAAAAATGTTAAAGAAATTGTCCATTCCAACCCCTCTCTCAAATTTGTCCATAACTTTTGATTGGATATTCAAAATTCCAAACGGATTTTTGGAGGTGAAACTTATCTTCACTTAACAACTTCTTTTAGTTCAAAGTTTTTCGAAAAGAATCATTCTACTATGCCTAAATAAGGTCTGAAATTTCACTTTTAACAAAATTATTTGTTTTTGACTTAACTATGAGTGCTTCACAAACAACAAATTCTAACTTGTTTATCCCACATGGGCTGTTCTACCTCCTACCAAACCAAGTGTATATATATAGCTTTCTTTACCACTGGAAACACAAAATAGTATTAGTTTTATATAAATGCAAGCCAAAAGTTAGAAAAATAATGAATCATGTTTTTGGCTTGCATTCATACAAAACCAACAATGTTTAAAGTTTTCAAAACATACAATGTATAGGTGTAGAATGCTGATTATTGTGTGTTTGGTTTAATGGGTGTCTGGACATTGGTTTTGTTTTAATTTTTAATGTATGTTGTACAATTGCAGCCAACTGACTTACCCTCTGACAAATTTTGTCACGTGTCCCCATAGCTACTGATGGTGTGGAATATTCCTCACCATATCATCCGACGGATGAAATGGTGTGGAATATTCCACACCATTCTGTCAGGGGGAAGGCAGCCTCTGCTACTGAATGTTATGAAGAGCAAAGAAAATTTTAGAATTTTTTTTTTTGCATATCTAACTGTAGGATCTTGTATTTGACTAGTATGAGAAATTTTACAAACTTTGATCATATAAATTGCAAGATAATTGCGTTTAAAGTGAAGGAAACTAATTTTTTGCACCTTGCTCAACTACATTTTTTGACTTTGAACCCTTATAATTTTTGCTCTATTTAATTTTAATTTTTAATTTTACATGATAAAAATTTGAGTTGAGACTCTACAAAAAAATCTAAAAAACACACACTTAGTTTTCACTCATTAACAAGTTGTTAAGTAAAAATAGGCTCAAAATTGAAGGAAAATCTAAATTGTTAACAACTCTAAGATGGAATTGAAATATACTGATCTCAATAGTGAGATTGTTCTAGCAAGAGATCTTAACCTTGTCAAACTTTTTTTCTTGAAAAATTGTAAAAAGTGAGGTCAGAAATGAATCCTTCAAGCTATTTTTTTCAAGAAGATGATCTAATTGCCCAAGAAAACAAGATTGTCCATAACTTTCACATAACAAATCTAAATGGAATAAATCAAAGCTTTCCATGTACATAAAAATATAATCTAAACAAAACTAATCTTTCAGTTTATTTACTTCAAGTTTTTTTGAAGGTCTTTTTATGCCCGCCAAACTAAAAAAAATGGGCTTTTTGTGCCATAAATTTTGCTCCCGGGCTTTGATTGAGATAAAAAAATTATATTTCTGGAAAGCTAATGTGTTTATCTATTTTCTCAAGAAAATTCAGAAAATCACTACAAATATCGAGACCATACAAGCCTGCCCCAAATCCATTTTGTCCCCCGAGGGGACAACATGACTTTAAGGGTTAAAAGTCAAGCATTGGTTTAGATGGATGAGAAATTTTGGAGTTACAAAAGTCTTTCAAATTTCTATGTTCATCGTCTAGAATTGGGATGTAGGAGCACAAAATAATTAAGAACAAACAATATAGTATTGGCATTAGCATTATTGTTTTTATTACTATTATATTATTATTATTATTATTATTATTATTTTAATACAACAAGAGAGATTGCAATGGAGATTAATACATTGCAATGGAGATTAATCCCTAAACATCCAGAGTCTTGTCCCAAATTGTCAATTTGAAAAAAATTATTATAAAGAACTATTTGAAAGAATATTTTGGAATTTATATACAAATGAAAGTTGTAGATTTTGAATTTTAGATTCCATCCATATGGTTAGATTAACCAATGGGATCACCAATATTTTTTGTGAATTTTGAAAGGAAGTTTTTTATATTCCTTCAAAATTTGATTACAAGTAAATTATTATCATTTTCGGAGTAAAGCTTGTTGGAATGGATATGAAAGTAGGTTTTCTTGGCTTGGTGATTTTTGGAATTTTTATGTTCTTTACATGTATGACCTAATTTCTGCAAATCTAGTTTTGAACTAGGGTCTCGGGGAGGTCACTTAGTTCTACTACAACAAACCACGTGTGAACAAGTGGTTTCTAATAAACTATAATTTCAACCTAAAATTTTGAGCATTGTTTAATAATGACTATAGGTTTCTATTGCCAAAATTGCCAACTCAAATAAAATATGAAATGATTTCTAGAAGAGGTTGAAAATGAACTAAAATGGCATGTTTTTCAACTCAAACAATTATAGAGAACACATTTAGATGACCATTGAATCAATATTCAACTCAAAATGAGCTTTCAATAGAGAGTTATTTTTAGGAATTTTTTGTTCATTTTTTAGACAATCTTTTCTTATATAATATAGGGGTGTGAAAGTTATTTTCAGTTCTACAATGTATCTTTTTACTTCAAAAATTTGTAACAAATTAATATTAACAAATAAAAATATCAATAATTCAAAACATAAATTTTCAAAGTAGGAAAATCTATTCATATTTTTTTTTTTAATTTTATTTAAAATTCAAAAAGTAAATAGGGGGTCCAAAGTTTTGATCGCACATGGTTTCTAATGGACACTCTAAGTGACCTCCCCGAGACTAGGGTCAATGCAAATCTGGCTTGGTGAACCACTTGACATACTTCTACATTTGTAATTTTAGAAAAAAACAAAACAAAATCCAATGTACTCTACTAACACCAAAACCAACCTATAGATAGAACAATAATTTGATAAATTATCCTCACAATTTAGGATGACTTTCATCTAAGCAACAACAAAAAAGAAACAAGAATATGAATCTGTTCATCATTCAAGAATTGGATGTTGGAGAGTTTGCCCCCTAAACATCCAAAGTTCTCTCCAAAATTGACAATTTGAAAAAAAATCATCATAAAGCACTCTTTCAAAGCATATTTTGGAATTGATGAACAAATGTATGATGTAGACTTTAAGTTCGATTCAAAGTCTACTAAGATTTTATTTTTTTCCAAAAGTATTGAAAATTGAGTAAAATAAAGGACTTCAAAGTTTATTTTAGAGTAGAGATTCCATAACTACCCGCAAACTCAAACTCCTTGTAATTTTTATGTCATTAATGAAAATGGAATGAATCAAAGTTTTTCACATAATTTCAAATTTTTGTTTATAAAAAAGGTAATTTTTTCTTATATGTCTAGACATACCATTTATAAAAAAATTAACATATTAGGTCATAATTTTTTACTCATAATCCCAAATGTCATGAAATTTAATGCATAAGAAAGATATTCCTCGTCCCCACCTTCTTTTAGAATTTCAGCTTAAAATATACAAATCTCCAGTCATATGTATCTGTCTAAAAATATTCAAATATCCATTCACGCATATCTACCCAAAATTCCTATGTTGCCAAAAAATGTATGATGGTCCTTTAGAAGTTACCCCCACCCCACCCACAAAAAAAAAAAAAAAAGTCAACTTTTAATTAGAACATTCTCGCCATTGGAATTAGGAATTCCCAATTTCTTTTTAAAGTTCTTAGTGTTTTAGTTTTTTCCTTCATTTAATGCTACTTGCCACTAAGTTATAATTTTTTACAAAATGAATACGATATGAAAGTTTTTTTTGTGCAAATGTTTTAACATATATTTTCAACCTGTTTAGTCAATATATTGACTAAAATGCACAAGTTATAAGAAATGCATATTCTTTCCTAAAAATGTTAAAAGACACAACTTCACATTTTTGAAGGTCTAGAAAAGCCCACAATTTGGAGTTTAGGCTTATTGAACTTGTCATTGTATAATTTGGGAAGGATGTACTTAGAGAGTTAACTAAACAACTTATGTTTGGATTCATGAAAAAAAATATATATTGAAGATTTTAGCCTCTTTGTAGGAACAAGCATTTTAAAGCAATTTGTGGCCTCAAAACATTAAAGAATTTACTAGGTTAATCCTTACAATCCAGATGTTCCCTTGAGGGACTCTTGAAGACCCATAGAGATTCCTATGAATTCAATTTTTAACATTTTTTATTTTTTTAAAGATAGAAAAATTCTTTTGCTCTGTCGTAATATAATTTTATATATTTATTGGTGCTTTGGAGAAAAGACATGCTACTCAAAGCTCAAAATAGAGGTCACCAAGAAATACGATTTTTTTTGCAAAAACTCAAAATAAAAATTTCAAATTTCTTTTTGACATAGAAAATATTTTTGTTGACATGGAAAGTTTTCATTCATTTTTTTTGAACTAAGGTAGGAGTCTCTGAAATCGCTCGGGCATTAAGAACCGCCCCTATAAATGGCTCTTGAATGGAACGAGGTGATCTTTAAATGGAACAAGGTGATCTTCAAATTGACCGCTATAGTGCTACGAATGAATTAGAAAAAAAGGGGTCCCAGCCAATCATCGGCTTTGCTTTTTTCCATCTTGCAAGTGAGCAATTTATGGAAGACCTAGGGTCACAAATAGGGACCTATGATACATCTCCTTTGAAAATTCATAACTAATTCAATATTGCTCAAAAAAATATGAAACCACTTGTATTAGATTCCTCATCTATTTTTCTATCTCTGAAAAATGAATTAAAAATACTACCGACCAAGGAAGCATATGAAAAAGGCAGATCAGTCCTTAGATGGGCGATTCAAGAGCCTCCTACTTTAATGATGAAAAAACTATGCAGAATCTTGTTTTGGGGGCAATCAAAACAAACTGGTTAACCCCTTAAGTTCCTTGACTATGTTTTCACCAATAACACTCCAAAATTGTCATTTCTAGTACAAGTACAAAAATTTTGAATTTTTTTTTGGACACACGTAACCCTAGGATCTTGAACTATGCTGACTCAAGAACATGTGGTAAGAAATTCAGAAATTTTCACCATGTGGATTGCAAGATGTAAGCATTCAAATTCACTAAAATCATTTTTTTGCCTTGCAAAAAACAAGGCAACTACACTTTACAAGCTCACTTTTCTATGAAAAAATGTCCCAAATGGTGGATTTTCTTTGGATTCTTTTTCCTAGATAAGTTGTCTACATGCTTGAAATATTTCATATCATTTGAAACTGTACAACATATAGGAAAAAAGTAGTAAGTAGAAAGAATTAGACAATGATTCAAAATACAAATTTGCTAAGATTTTTATCACGGAATTGAAAAACTCCAATTTACAATGGTTGAAATGTTGTAATAAACAATGCACATCCTATGATTTTATTTTTTTCAAAAAATATCAAAAATTGAGTAAGATAAAGGACCTCAAAGTTTATTTTAGAATAGAGAATCCATAACTGCACGCAAACTAAAACTCCTCATAATTTTTGACTCATTGGTCAAGCTCAAATGATTCAAAGTTTTCCATGTATATATAACACTAGAAAACTGATTTCGATTTTTTTGTTTTTGAAAAAAGTGATATTCTCTAATCTGCCCGGACTGCCCACCTGGGAAAAAAATAACATATTAGGCCATAACTTTTTACTCACATTTCCAAATGTCATGAAATTTGGTGCATATGAAAGATATTCCTTGTCCCCACCTTCCATTAAAATTTTAGCCTAAAATATGCAAATCCCTAATCACAGGTTCATGCCCGAAAAATTTATACTACCAAAAAATGCATGTTGGTCATTTAGGGTTGTTGTTCCTTCGAGGGACAAATGGGATTTCGGGCAGGTACCTACGGGCTAAGTTTTTGTTGTGATTTTTTGAAACTTTTTTTGAAGATAGAAAAATTGATAAGCTTTGTGGGAATATAATTTTTTTTCATAATCAATGCCCAGGAACAACAATTATGACCAAATAAGCTCAAAAGATGGGACTTTGCAAATTTGAATTTTTCTTTTAATATTTTTATTCTCATAGAATACGTTTCTTTCTATTTGGAAAGCTTTTATTCATTTCATTTGGAGAAAGTTATGAGAAAGTTATGGACATTCTTGTTTTCCGGGAAGTTAGAGCATCTTCGGGAAGTTAGAGAAAAAAATAAGTTCTAGGATTCATTTCTAAATGCAATGTTTTCATTTTTCCAATTTCATTTTTTTTGCATAGTTTACTTGTTAGAACAATCTCACCATTGGAATTACTGCATTTTAATTCCATAAAAAATATATGAATATTTTAGATTTTCCTTCTATCTTGTACGTACTTCTATTTAAAAAAAAATTTTAAATGATAATTAACTTTTTTTGAACTTTTTTTTTCCTAGACTCTCAACTCAATTCTCTACTATAAATATTTAAAGCTCAAAATGTTGTAGTGTAAAAAGATTTATTTAAAATGTTTGAAGTCAAAAACTCTAGTCCCGCAATGTTTTGAAAAATTTGTTTTTTTTCACTTTAAATGCAGATATCTTGCAATCTGTGCGGTCAAAATTTCTAAAAACAATCCCACACATTCTTACACTAGTTAGGTGCAAGATCCTACGGTCAAATGTGCAAAAAAATATTTTTCAAATATTTTTACTCTTTGCTATAGAATTGGCAATTTTGGTTGTTTTTTGGCAGAGAAATGGCTTTGGGCCTTTAGGGGTTAATCACTTTGTCCATCATTCAAAAAATGGACTCTAGGGTGCTTAGTCCCTAAAGGAACTTGAATACATTTGGCCCCTAGGTATTTTTGGATGAAAAGTTGTAATTAAATGGGAAAAGAAGTTCAAAATGGTTTGCAATATCTCAAATATAGTGACTTCAATAAGGCATCGAGGATGAACAAAAGTTTCAAATATAATGCTATTTTTGTATGTATTGACATGCAAAGAAAGATTATTATTGTGGCAACAATTTTGTACTACACATAGCATAGAATTTTTGAAAATGTTTGTATGAAAAAACCTGAATAAATTTGTTTTGTGTTTGTAGAAAGGGTTGTATTGTGCATACCTGTTTGTAGTCATTGTGCATGCAATTAAGACATGTTCACCTATAATCGCCATTGATTATAATTGAGCATAATTCATATTATTACTTTTACTAAATCATATTGGAAAATGAAAGAGGATTCCAACACACTTTAGTATGCATTATTTGGATATTGTATGAATAAGTTATGAATTTTCAAAATAGTATATGTTTCTTGGTGTATCCAAAGTCAATAACATGCTCTCATAGACTTTCATATTGTAATTGTGTGCATCTTTTATAATCAACATTTAGGAAATAATTGAATTTTTGTTTGTTTAAATGTAGGTGTTACATTTTGTGTTGTGTTGATTATAGATGTATATACCTTAGTCACCTATATTGCATATGAAGTACCATGTATTCTTGAAGTGTGCCATTCATTCCCTTTGAAGTGTCATTCATTCTCCCACCTAGCACAAAGACTAACCTTTGAACTTGGGTACAATGAATAGATTAAACACGTGTACCAATTGAGGTTGTAGTTTTCTAAAATACCTAAAGTAAAACATTCCATTGTGGTCAGAATTAGGAATTTGACCACATGTTGTTGCTGAAATTTTTCAATTTTTTCTCCACATTAATACAAATGTGAGAAACAATGAAGGCAACTGAACTATGTATTTTTGACAAAGTATAAATTTGCTGGAATTTTTTGAAGTGTTCACTATACATCATAGCCTCAAAGAATCTTGTAAATTGGTCACTTAAAGCAATCATAATATTTTCTAAAATGGAAGGCCTAAAAAGTCAATTCCTACATGGAGTTCACACTGAAAAGTTGAAAGTTCCTAATGAAATCACTAATCACTCCCTTACTGTCTCATAAGACATGCGTTGTGGCCAAAATATCACACACTCATTCTTCCCCCCTCCCCCCCCCCCTAATGGGATCATTCCCTAGTTGTCCACTATGGGTCATATGCCCACAATAGGTTGTTCTACCTTATTTCATTGGTTTGTAATTTACCATATAGCATTCTTCAGTAGTGCAGTTTTTCAAGAATACTAATATCAATACGGCCACATAGGAGACTACAAAATTCACACACAAATCTTCTTTAATAAAATTGAACAATTTGCATCATCATCATCGCCACTTCATGCATATACTCATAGTTTGCACGGAATCCCAACACGGTCGTTTCACTCATACTTTCAGATTTCAAACCTTTTTTTTGAGGGGGGCCCCACTGATCCTCCCCACCCTTTCGCTGGCGGGGGTGTGGGGGTGTGGGTTCCGGGATACAGGACGTGGGTGCATGTCCTGTTGATTGGGGCTTCATATTTTTTTCTCAATCAGTGTTTGTGGTTCCCCCCTTTAAGGAGATCCAACAAACGCCACCCGCAGCCCCTGACAGAGCCCATGTCAACTCCCATCCAAGGGCAGGTCGCAATGTGAAACGGAGTTGGCGGCCACTCACAAGCTGGCGTTGCCACATGACCAATAATTTTCCTTCCCAAGAGAGGAAATGCATATGATTGGCATGGAAGGAGGCTGGCGGGGGCGAGGCCGGGACTTCAGGTCCGTCGGGTACGAGGGGTCATCGTGAAGCCACCTGCCCGTACCAGTTCCAGCAGATCTCTTGCCTCTATGGGGAGGGTCGGTGTAAAACAAAGAGGTTGTTTGTTCTTTTCTCGGTGGCTACGTCCATTTGGACTGAAGTAGGGAATAGCAAGAAACAAGCTCTGACTAGTTTTCTAAACCCCTAAAGCCCCGAGTGTTTTTTTTTTTCAAAAAGACTCAAAACTACCACTTTTGGTGCATTCACTTTAAGGAAACCAGAAAAGCATTTATTGGGTGGGGGGGGGGGGATTTAACAGTAGGATATTGTACTTAACTTGTCTGAGATCATGTAGTAAAAATTTCATCAAATTTGACCGTATGGATTGGAAGATATTAGCATTCAAAGTTGAACAAAAAGTTTTTTCTTAAGAAGATGCTTAAATTGCCCAAAAAACTAAGATTGTCCATAATGATCTCATCCCAAGTCCAAATAGAATGAATCAAAGCTTCACGTGTAGATAAAAACATAATATTTTAGGAAAATAATTCAAAAAAAAAGATTTTGACTTTTTGTATTTTTTTTTGGACTATCCGCCAATCTCCATTTCTTGCTTATTGTGCCATAACTTTTTCATCCGGCATCTGATTGAAACAAAAATTATATATTCACAAAGCTCTCGCAAAGCTACGCAACCTCAAAAAATCTCAAAAAAATTCACTTCAAATTGAGACAATAGGAAACTACCTGAACCCAAATTGTCCCCCAAGGGGACAAGTGGTCTTTAGAGGTTAACAAATAGCCATGAATAGTTGGTCCAAGACTGTATGCCATAGATTGCATTAAAAAAAAGGGCTAAATATAGATGTTTTATACGTGTACTTTCTCATTGGCTAAATTTATGGTATTTTTAATGTATCAAGGATTATATTGGTAATAACCTCCTAAAGGAGTCGAGGCACATTTTGGGCAGAAATTGTGAAAAGCTCACACTTTTTAGGACAATGAGAAAAAAATGAAAAAAAAAAATGTTTTTCTTTTCCAAAATTTAACCATACACTTTTGTGCTAGACTACTATAGAAATGTGTTGAAAAACTTTAGAAACTTTTACCTAATAGACTAAAAGATCATAATGTTTGAAGATAGAAGAAGTTAGAAGAAAAAGTTGTTTTCTGACCTTGCCTAATAAGGCCGATAGACTTTAATCCTTGAAGGACCATCATGTTTAGGGGCCCAAAACTACTTCAAAATACTTGTCTCCAAAGCAAGGTCAAAATCTTCATCAATATATATATTTTCAACAAAACCAATCATATGATCTTTGGTTAACTAATTCATGTACATTATCCCCAAATTTTAGAGTGAATATCCCCACTAATTGCAAGTGCAAAATGCCTAAACTTCAAAATGTAGGCTTCTTTGGTCCTTCTAAAAGGTAAAGTTTTGTCTTTCAACATTTTAAGGAAAAAAACTTGTATGTCCATAACTTGTGCATTTTATTCAATAAGCTGGAAAATGAGTTGTATATATATATATACTAAAAAAACTTTCATATTCATTTTTTTTTAAATTTGTAAAGTAGAAGGTTTACTAAATGAAAGATATAACCAATATGCTTATAACTTTTGAAATAATTTTAGAATTATTAATCCGAGTAGTAAGAATGTTCTAGTAAAAAACTAATTCCCTTTATTTTTGTTCTAAATCGATTTTTTAAAAATTGAAAGCAAAAGACAATTTCATATGTTTTTTCTACCTTCATTGCCCGTAAATACAACTCCTCATAAATTCTACTTCATTATATGGAATTGAATGGTTAATTTTTTTTAGTAGGTATCATTCTATACAATCTCAAAAAAATAATTAGTATATTTTGTTGCCTAGTTTGACATTGAAATTAAAAAAGCTTCTAACTTTTGCAATATTTATCCAAATGACATGAAACAAAGTTTCACATGTAGATTATGATGAAAATCATCCATCCTAAAAAATTCATGCAAAAATTTAAAATTATGAAGTCAATAGAGCCTACCCAAGTTCTTGAAAAGTCCAAAGAGGCTCCTTAGTGCTTTAGGGGTTAACTCCTCCTAAAGTGCAATTTTTATACTATGCATGCCGTTATTTTTTTACATTTGCATCTTCTTTTGTATAAGTTACATACTTGCTAAATTTTGGAAATAGAGGAGGAGTTTTGTACATGTTGCCCAAAGCTACTTGTATTGTTCAAAAAGCTTATCAGGCTATACAATTTTGATTCGGGCACCTAAAAGATGTTTTTCCCATTTCCACTAAAGGAGAACATGTTCACACCTTGTGTCAAAATTTCATAAACATTTGACCAAAGTTGACTTTGTCCGTAAACTACCCTGGATTTTTTGCATATATACATTGAGTAATTGGCACTTGATCTTTTAGGAGTTAATCCTAAAGGACCAAATGACATTTTTTAGAAAACATAGCAATTTTGGGCAACTCACTATAAATGGAAATTTTTTTTGCTTTGAAATTTTCACATAACATGTCCCAAAGGAGTAGTTTTAAGGCCCAATAATTTTTATAACTTTTGACCACATGGTTAAAAAGTTATTGTATGATATCTAGTTTTCATTGCTCGGCAAATAGCTTGAGCATCAAAAAGAAATTCTTTAAAAAACACTTTTTAAAATAATAGAAAACTGAAATTGATTTTTTAAGATTTATATATATGAGGAAAGCTTTTAATCATTCCATTTTGATTAACAAGATAAAAATTGTATAGTTTGTAGGTAATTATGGAATCTCTACTCTAAGATAAACTTTAAAGTGCTTTATTTAACTCAGTCTTTTATATTTTTGAAAGAATAATAAAAAACATCAGGTATAGATTGTTTATTACAACACTGCAACTATTGGCATCTTCCAATTCTATTAGTAAATTGTTCACAATTTAATGTTTTGAAATACTTCCTACTTTTTGTTACTTACTGTTTTTTTCCTACATTTTGTACAATTGCAAATGATCTAAATTTTTTCAAGCATGTAGAAAACTTGCCTTGAAAAATGAATCCAAAGGATTACAACCATTTGGGGCATTTTTTAATAATGATCTGACCTTGTGAATTGCAGCTGCCCGTATTTTTGCAAGGCCCAAAGCATGATTTTTGTCACTTCAAATGCTTTTATTTTGCAATCTTTGGGGTGGAAATTTCTGAAATTTTTTCCACATCTTTTCAAACTAGTATACTACAAGTTCCTATAGTTACATGTATTCAAAAATGGTGTTTTTTTTCTAAAATTTGGTACTTCTACTAGAAATGGCAATTTTGGAGCCTTTTTGGTGAAAGCATAACAAAAAACCTTTAGGGGTTAATAGCTCAAAGATGCAAACATTGCCTTTAAGAATATTTTTTTAATTATTCTATATGCATAAAAAAATGAAAGAATAAGATGTACAAAATATAACAATTTGATATTTGAAAAAAATATCCAAGAAATGTATAATTGGGGGGGAAAAGGAGGGAGGGGGGGGGGGGCAAAATATCTAAAATGTAACAAATGTGCAACTATAACATTCTTGTGCCAAGGTAGTGTACCTTTGCTTCACTATAGCCAAAAATCTTGAAGGAAAGGTCGTCATGCATAAAGAGACAATGAAGAAGAAGAATTTTTTATTGTAACATGAATAAGTGACATTGTTAAAAAAAGACCCTAGCTCATTACTTAGTCAAGAATGTTATGAACAAGAAGCATTAAAATCCATTTGTAGTAGCAAAATTTCATTTATGCTCTCTAATTGATAAAGGACCTTCAAATTCTCACAAATTCTTGCAAATTCATCCTATAATCATCTAAACAATGAATGTAGATTTGACCAATTGGTTTTATTTAATAATTATTTTTTAGATTTTGATTAAAAAAAACTAGAATAAGCACAAGTTGAAGCCTAATTTTGAATTGAGGATGAATTAATTACAAATTTATGACATACAAGAGGGATATATTTGGTACAATAAGATTCACATTGCTCACATTGAAGATGCTAAGATCAACCAAAAGAAAATCCATTTGCACATATAATAGATGCTAATATCAAGAACAATACATTAATGATTAGGAAAATGATCAGAGTAGTTGGTTTAAAGTGCTCGTTGGTGATAGGTTAAGCACCTCTTATTTTGATTTTGTAGGTTAATTTTGGGATGCAATAACCATTTTCAATACATGAAATAAAATAAGACATTTATTTAGAATATTATCATTTATATATAGGAAAAAAATTAGGAGTAATATATACAAAGCAAGTTGTCCTACTAATTTAAGAGATTGATTTCATAAAACAATGATTGGCCAATAAATAGTTCGTTGACCAATTGGACTTGATGTAAAGCCTAAAGCTTATGCTAATTTTTTAAAATAAGAAACTCTTTTGGAATCATTGGTAGCCTATTTATAAAAGATTTTCCTAATTTCTAAGAGTGTGGTTGTTTTTCATCATTCACAGGTAGGCCTAACAAAACTCTTCAAGAAATTGACAAGCTAAAATCTTCCAAGTGTAGATTTTGTTTATCTAATTAAATTTGGGATATGCATTGTCAAATTAAACCCTAATGGACAATGACTATGTTTTCACCAAAAATGTTCCCAAACTACCATTTCTAGTACAAGTACCAATTTTTTTTTTATGTAGACAATATAACTTGCAATCTATGCAGACAAAGTTTTTGAAATTTCTTGCATACATTCCAAACTAGTCTAGTATAAGATCCTACGGTTAGACATGCACAACAAAAAAAAAAAATTTGCTTATTGCAATAGAAGTGACGATTTTGAGTGTATTTTGATGGAGAAAAAGGCCTTGGTCCAATAGGGGTTAATAACTACCTTGAAAAGACAAAAAGAACCCATACCAAATCACTCTCAAAACTCTTCATTTGGCCGTGGCTAGCCACTTTTTTCTCCTCCATGTGCCTATTGTGGGACACTTCACCCGTCTGCCATGGTGATGCTCTTTTATGCCAATTCCCTTTCTCTTTGGAGGATAATTCAATGAAAAATATTTCAGAAATGACTCTTTTATTTGTGCCACATATACATATGTATATTATGTATATGTAGCACATATATATGTATATCATATAATGTGTAATAATTTATTTATATTTATATTTTTTTTCAGAAATTGAAACTCCTCTAAAAAGGTTGCTTCAAGGACAAATGGATACTGCAAATGGATGGTAAATGGATTGGTCGACCTTCCCATTTTGTTTCTGTCAGGCAATCCTCGCACGCAATGCCACATACATACAGTGAGTTATATGATGAAAAAATCAGATATTTGCTTCCAGGGATAAATAATTATGATCCATGGCAGGACTTGGCCACCAAGATTGGATCCCCACTTCTATCACAGCTGCACAGGGATAAGCTTCCCGAAGAAGTATAAAAATTAATAAGCATACTGACAGAGGCCTTTTCAAAATCTTTTCAACACTGTGAATGGATTTCAAAAAATAAAAATAAAAATAAAAACAAAAATAAATAAAAATAAATAAAAATAAATAAAAATCCTTACATGTACTAAGCTTACGCTGCCAACATGTAAGGAAGGAGGAGATGGGTTTCCCATTTGTTTTAAATGATAAGAAAATAAAAACATGTAAGGAGGGAATGTATTGGATAAGCATACTTCTGTTTGGACTGAATGTCCTTCCGTTATTCAACCCGTGAAGGACCAAGGCACATTTGGGGGGCAGGAATTGTGGAAAAGCTGACACATTTTAGGGCAGTGAGAAAAAATAAATTAAAAATGAGTTTTCTTTTTTTTACAATATTCAGCCATGCACATTTGTACTAGACTACTATGGGAATGTGTGGAAAAAGTTTCAGAAACTTTGACCACACGGATTGAAAGATATTGTGTTTAAAGTTAGAAGAAAAAGTTAATTAGTTAGGTAGTTAGTTATTTTTTCTCTAACCATCCCCAACAGGGACAACAAACTTCAAGTCCTCCGGAAGTGAGATTTTACATTGTACACGGTGTGTGTGTGTTTTTGACATTTGCATCATATAAGTTTCATAATTAGAGGAGGAGTTTTGCACATGTTGCTCGAAGGTGTTGGACTGCCCCCAAGGTTAAGGAAAACATAACTTTTGGTCCATGCACTTGATCAGAAATTTTTATATTCCCACCAAGGGGGTATATGTTCATACCCTGTGTCAAAATTTTGTGAACATCCAATTAGAATTAACTTCGTGTATAACTTCCCAAGGTCTCTTGTGTACGTTGAACAATCACTCGGTCCTTCAAAGGCTAAGGTATGTACGTATGTATTGTACACCCAAAATCAACAATCCAAAATGAATTAAAACCCGAAAGAGTTGTATAAACCTCAATACATATTTATTCAAGATGTACACAATCAAAACATGAGAGACAATACATTGAAATTTCATAACTTACTTATATAGTGTCCAAAGAATGTATGTTGAAGTGCATTGGAATCATCTTTTGGGTGCCAATAAGATCTAATAAACACAATTTTTTTTTAATAATGATTGTTCTGCTCAAATGTAAATAGTGACGATTATATGTGCCTATATCTTAGTTGTAAACAATTTACATTGCTAATCCTTTAATGACATTACCAACATAGGGCATTTTCAAAGTCAATCATTATATTTCATATGATATTGATTCAATCAAGACATTTGTTTGTGACTTTTTGAAGGCAACATCATAAGGTGGGCACCTCCAAATGGGGGAATGCTAACATTTGAGCATAGAATCTATGAGCCCGTAGGCCTAGGAGTCTATATTATAGACCTTTTCTATGATTATAGGTGTCTATATTATAGTTACCTATGTTATGGATTCTGTCCATGTTATAGTATACCTATCTTATAGGTACATATGTTATAAACGCCTTCAAATTAGATGGTTGTATGTTCACACCTACAATTAGATTCAAGGCTTGTAGGCTCACATCTTTGCGCTCACACGCTAGCACCATTGCCTCCAAATGCGCCATTAGTCCAAATCCACCATCATCATTCTAGGTACATCCTCCAAATCAATATGTACCTATATAGTAGAAATGATTTCAAAACCTCTACCAAGTGTTTTTTGACCCTTCATAACTTTTGTGTACGGTATCCAAATGTCTAGTTTTTTAGAACATTGAAACCTCCTTTCACTTGCCAACAAAAAAATATGAAAATTTGACCAATCTAATAATAGTAAGTAGGCACAATAGCAAAAAGAAGTGGTTTTAGGGGTGCCCCTCTTATACATTGCATTTGAGCTTTGATTTCCCATCTTTTAGCTGAAGACAAGTTTTGTGTGCTTCATGAAATTGCTATTTCATCCACAGACTCCATGCATAGGTGGATCTATTGGCCAAAACCCAAAATATATGATTCAAACTGAGACGGTTGCATTGACCGGCTTAATTTTGTCCACTAAAAATTCCAAGGTTGCATTGGATATCATTGCCACTTCATTCAGGGTTGCCCCCCTCGCTCGTCCATGAAAAATACTGAAGTTTTTTATTTGCCACACGTAATAAAAATTGCAAATTTTGAGTTCATATTTGCAATTAGAGGCCCGAAATGACTTGGAAGAGGTGTAGGAGATCAATTAGTCATGCACAAAATAGGGGGGCTTTTATTTTACATGCGCCCCTAGAACGACTTCGGGGGACAAGCGAGGTTGGTGGTTTATTCCAGCCTCATTGAGGAGCTAGTGCTTCATTTGCAACCACTGCCATCTTTCCTAGTAATCCCTCAAATTCTTTAGAACCAAAATGTTTTTGTTTTTTTACCTCCCTCTTGGTCCTTTAGGGGTTATTGTAGTTTGATTTTTGACTTCTACTGTAAATTAATCTACTGATTTTTTGGATGTAAATTTTTCCTAAAAATCTAAAAATATTTTTGCTTGCACATATGAGTTTCAATGCAATTTCTATAAAGTATTGAATATTTGAAATTCAAAAACCATTTTTTTTTGTAATTACTGAAGGACAAGTGAGGAATTGCTACTCGGTAATTTTTTTGTTCCTTGAGGCCATCATAGTTTGGTTACCACTTTAGGGCCATGACAAGAATATGCAACCTAAGTAAATTTCACATCTACTTATTTTCATTGAATTTTGAAGTTGAAATACACCCATGGATTTGCAGTGAAAAGGAAAAACTTACTACTTTGATTACTTCAATCTCAACAAAGTGGTATAGAATTTGAGTTTGAAATTTCAAGTATGTGTTTTAAATTACGAAGATGAGATTAAGATCCTATGGTCACATGAACATTACAACGTTACAACCGTCCATTTTTGCATTCTGTTGTGTTGAAAATCTTGACTGAAAAGTGACCATTTGTCCATTTCCAGTTTTTTTTGGGTGTGAAAATGTGAAGAAATTTCGAAAGAGATGAATTTATATTTTTCAAAAGAATTTTGCACCAAAATCACAACATATATTTGAGCTCACTGAATTGCATAATTGCTTCTATTTTGAGGCTCCAGAAGTAGCCTTTTTTCTACTTCTTCTCTTTTGAGCTAGTTTGAGACCTCGTCTTATTTAGATGAGACTCAATAGTTTGGCCTGATTTGAAGCTGCTCTCCACTCCTGAGGCCTACATTGGAGGTATCATGGGTAAAATGTCTGGCTTCCCAAATACCGTACTATGGTGGTGTTTTACAACAACCCTGTAACAATAGTAATGTAGGAACCATGATTTTCTAACAAACTATGACAACTTCCCTATTGGGATGACAAAGCCTTGTTTTCAAACAAAAGGAGGCGCAAACCCTTAAACAATAAACATATCATTCAGTAGCAATAAAAAGGACTATGTTTCCTTGGGTGGAATGGTGTGGAATATTCCATACCCATCAGTAGCTAATTATCCATGTGTCGCAAATTGTCAGTACATTGAAGCTTGCTCGCCTAGGTACTTGGGCCACAACTGTAGTTAAGGTAAGAGGTCCATAAATCGCCCACCTAAGGGTTGAAACGGAATTTTGAGGAGGTGAAGCTTCTTGAAATATTTTTGAGTGAATTTTCCTCAAATGGAATTGGCATCTAACCAAAGTCGTTTCATATTTTTTGGGAGCTTTGTGGAATTAGTTACGAAATTTTGAAGTTGAAATGGCATAGGGCTCTAAAATCGCCTACTCTCTAAAATGTACACCACATGTACATTGCTAAAGGCTATGAAAAAAGCAACATGTACAAATAGTATACATTTGAGGAGGCAAGCGATTTTAGAGCCTGTTCGCTTTTAGAACCTCCTACTTTTGTAACAAAATGGGTTACTAACCAACAATTCACTCAATTGATTTAGTAACAAAAAACTAAATTTTGAATATAACTTTCAACCATATAGAATTCAATTCTTTGAGCTCAAAGTATCATTTGAATTTCTTCACTATGTTTTGAACACCTCTTACAAGCTATGTTAGTATTTGAAATGAGAAGACAACTCTTTATATGCATATAGGGTGGTAGGAAGTAAAACAAACAATGTGGGATACATAAATTAGAAACAGTAGGAGCTCAACCGCTCATAGTTAAATAAAAAAGAATGTAAGAATTATGTTTGAAGTAGAATTTTAGACCTCTTTTAGGCATAGTAGAATAAAAAATTTCAAAAATCTTTGAACTAAATTTTTTTGGGAAATCAAGTTAAATTTAATCTTCAATTTCTTTTTGTGATATTTCAAGTTTCTAATCAAAAGAATGGACAAATTTCAGAGAGGGGTTGGAAAGGACATTTTTGTTTACATTTTCAAACATCCTCTCTAAATTTTGTCTATAACTTTTGCTTGGTGGCTTGAATATCAAACATATTTTTGGAGATGAAATTTAACTCCTAAAGGACCGTTTGTCCCCTTGGAGGACAATTTGTGTCCGGGTAGGTTCCTATTGTCTCAATTTGTAGTGAATTTCTTTGTGATATTTTGAGGTTGTGTAGTTTTGCGAGAGCTTTGTGGATATATAATTTTTGTTTCAATCGGATGTTGGATGAAAAAGTTATGGCCCAATAAGCAAGAAATGGATATTGGCGGGTAGCCCCCCCCCCCCAAATCACAAAATATCAAAATATATTTTTTCGAATTTTTTTTTCTAAAACATTATATTTCTATCTATACGTAAAGCTTTGATTCATTCCATTTGGACTAGGGATGAGAAAGTTATGGACAATCTTATTTTCTGGGGCAATCTAAGCATTTTCTTCAGAAAAAACTTTTTATCCAACTTTGAATGCTAACATCTTCCAACCATACGGTCAAATTTGATAAAAAAATAAATTACTACATGATCTCAAACAAGTTAAGTACAAGTTTTACAATTAGATTCCAAAACAAATTGGTTTCCTTAAGTGAATACAATAGAAGTGGGTAGTTTTGAGTGTTTTTTTGACAGAAAACACCCTTGGGACTTTAGGGTTTAACTTGTATAGTGGACTTTTACCTTCTTGGTTTATAATGGTTTGTTTTGTTATAAAGTACAACAATCCAATATTGTCAATCACCTAATTCCAAAAACTACCGGATCCTACCATTTGCGTTAGTCATCCACCTATTACAGTAGAATTTTGAATAAACAACACTTTCTAAAGTAATAAACCTCCCTAAAGTAATATTGACTATTGAGCCTAGTTTAGCTCGCATACAAATATCATGAAAGCAAATGACCCCTCTCTAATGTAAAAAACCTCTCTAATGTAATGTGTTAAACTCTAGTTTGTCTCTTTATAGCTACTGTACCACAATCTTAGCAACCCTTTAGCATCATGATAATGCACTTGGAGAGGGAACAAGTCAAAGTGTGGTTTAGCATGCGTCTACCCACACTTTACCAATTCTGTTCATGCAAACTTTGAAAAATCACAGAAAATTCATTTCTTGTCGGAATGTTTCAATTCAACTTGCAAATGGCTTCTCTCAAACTTCTCAATTTCCGAAAAATAAATGAGTTGGAAAATAGCTTCTCCAATATATACCATGATAGCAAATCTGCTTGCTAATAGGCATGTTCACCTTCTATTGGTTTCCAGCTGGGAATGAAATGACCCCATTTGCATCAAAATAATAATCAAAATGCAGGAAAAAATTTAAAAAAATTCAAGTGGAGACCTTTGACTTTGAATGTGGGGTCAAAGGGAATCCATCCGGCGTCTGCTCCTTGAAGATGTATAAATGATTTGCACTCAAGGTTCAATTCTGCAGTCGATCATAAGTTGGACATGCAAAATCGATGGCAAATAAGTGCGGCAAGCAAGCTTGAATCATAGAAAAGTTGAATGCCAGATGTTCCCGCCTGTCTCTCTCAGACCACCAATGAAACAAGTTGAAATGTATTTAAAAAAAAAAACAATTGTAAAGTGTCGAGTGACCTAACCGTTTAAACATATTGGCAGTACGTACATTTCATTTTTCTTATGGCGCACTCAGACTTCGTCGATGTCAATGCAGTATTCTTCCCAAAGAATTTTAAAAAGAATTTCTCATGAATGCATACAACAAAATCTATCGTGAAAGTCAATTTTGGATAGAAGTCATCTGTCACTACATATTTGTTTTGACGATTTCATGTAGGTTTTTGAAAATTGTTATTTGTCATATTGCAAAATAAATAAATAAAAATTTGATTGTTTGGATGAAAAGATAAGTTTTAAGTAACCCGTAAGCATCCCAAGGGACCAAAAGTGTCCTCACATAATATGGTAGTCCAATTCAAAGTGTTGTAACTTTGCATATGATGTCTAAATTTAATAAAACTTGTTGAAAGAACTATGTTTTTTTTTTTTTAGTTTGTGTGGTAAAATTTTCAATTCGATCCAAGATGTATCGAATTTTTGAAAGTCATTTGAAGTTCATGGACTCAATTTTGAGTTCGCCAAACTACATTTTGATGTTTGTAGCTATAGGGGCTTGTATTTCTTTCATCCAATGTTTGTTTTCAATAAAGTTTGTTGGGCTATATTCTTCTTGAAGTCTAGTTATTGTGGCAAATGTTTCATGTCAATTTGAGTTATTTTGAATGTTTGGGAGCAATTTGAAGTTCAAAATCTAGACATTTTTTAAATTACAATGGACTCTGGCGGCTTGTTTCTTCTTCAAATAGTGTGTTTTCTATAATTTTTTTGAAAAGTTGCGCATACTAGTCTAGTTTGTGTGGTTAGAACTTTATATCAATCCAAAAAATAATGAGTGACAAAAAAGCATTTTAGTAGAAGGAGGTTTAGCCATAGATGTGTTTATTGCATTTTTTTTTTTTTTAATAACTCAAAGCCATTTTGTAGATACAATGAGTCAATAGAATAATATCTTCTTTTACCAATGTGTTTGTATGATGGTTGTGAAGCACTTTATAGTTTTTATTTTTTTCATTTGAGTAGGTTTGGAAATCAAATTTCACCTCTAAATGTATCACTAGGAAAATTTCATCGTTCTTTTTCAACACTAAAATAATTACAATCTTGCAATCTGTATGACAAAATGACTCCAAATTTGATTCATGTCATCTATACACATGTACACGACAAGATTGTACTGTTGAGATTTCTATACCTCAGTGACATTTAAACTTGTAACACTTTAAAAGCAATATTTTTTTTAAATCTAAAAAGGCCCTAGGTCATTAGGAGTTAATTCCTAAAGGACCAAATAGCATTTCTTTGGCAACATAGTGTTTTCTGTCGTCCATTCATGAATGGAATTTTTTCATTTCTTTTTAAAAAAAAATTCACACAACATGGGGTGGAGGAGTAGCTTTAAGGCACAACAATTTTTTAAACTTTTGACTACAAACTTAAAAAATTATTGTATGATAAGTGGTATCTTTTGGAATTCGGACGATGTAGGAAGCTAAAAGAAATCACTTCCTCTTAAGAAATAAAAATCTGCGATTGGCTTTCTAGATTTATGTATATGTGGAAAGCTTTGAATTATTCCATTTTGATTAATAAGATGAAATTTATGAGGAGTTTTAGTTTGCAAGCAGTTATAAAATTTCTACTCTAAAATAAACTTTTCTAAGTCCTTTATTTAATTCAATTTTCAATATTTTTGGAAAAGACAAAATCGTAGGATACAAAATTGTTTATCATAGCATTACAACAATATAACAATTGAAATTAGCATTTTTCAATTCCATAACTAAATTATTAACAATTTAGTATTTTGAATCATACTCTACTTTTTTCTACTTACTATTTTATTTGAAGCATGAACATGAAATATAATTTTTTGCTGAAATTTTTATATGCATTTCCAACTTATTTCTTCAACACATTATAGAGAGTTGCAAGCTGTAGGATGTACACATTTTTGGGTAAAAAGTTTAGAAGATGAAATCTAACCATATAAAAAAGATTTGAAAATACTTCTTTTTGAAATCCAAGCATCGTGATTTTGCAATTGATAAGTTATTTTTACAATGATGCTATTATGTGAGCATGGAAATGAGAGCATATGAACGTTGAGCATATGTATAAATAAATATTTTACAACCATTGAAGGTGCTTATAACATAAACACCTATAATATAGATATCTATAATGTAGGTATGAGTATAATATAGGTACCCTACAATTATACTCCCTTTGTCCCACTAAAAACCTCCAAAAACCTTCACCATGAAGGATTAACTATATTTTTAGTCTTTGTGCCAACGATACATACATTCAAGAATTAGTAATCCATCTATTAGATCTATGCAAAATCTCCAGCTTAGGTGCCGTCGTTTAGGCACCCAAAATCTATGCAAAAAGTATCATATTTGAACATTGTTTGTGAATGCTGCCAATTTATCATTCCTGATGCTTTAAAGGTTGGTGGCAACAATGGAATTGTAGAAATATATGCTCCCAACCTAAATACTGCAACTAGAAAACTTGGCCCCCTTCATGAACAAATTTGCATAGTGTCCAAGTAGTCACTGAATCCATTGCCAACGCAACTATTTGAGGAAGCGGTAAGTACATGGTGCCTCATATGGGCAAGGTGAAGCTTTCTAGGAGAGGAATGCTCCTTGATTGCTTGCCACTAACTTCCACAAGGTCATTCAATATGGCCAACGCTTACTCAACAATCACAATCAATAAATGAAGATTTTTAATGGGACAGAGGGTGTAGAGGGTTTCTATTATATAGACATCTATAACATAGGTGTATAAGTTGTCTAAGTTAATGTGCTTATAATCCTAGACTCATATAATGACACCCCTAAGGTTTTGTTTCTCTAAATTTTTAGGAAGGTGTACTCTAACAAGTTAAATAAAGGATCATGTGGTTGGGTTTGTTAAAAAATAAATATAGATAAAGATTTAATCCTTGCTTTGAATACTAATATTTTGAAGCAGTTTTGGGCTTCTAAACATTAAATAAATTTAGGGTTAAAAAGAAAATCTCTTTATAAGATATAATGTCACCTTTTGGTGAGATTTTGCCACTAAATATTCAAAGGTTGATGCCATGGCAATCAAAATGTTCATAATCATATAGAATTATAAAACACTTTGATAACATAGTGCTGCAAGTACTATACAAATGGATTCAACTAGTGCATCCCGTAGTAATAAGACTTATTCATACTAATTTGAACATTATGTGAATTTATAAGGCCCACTAATATGTAAGTTTACAGGATTTCAGATAACATGAATTTAATGTGGTTTACACTATGTGCATACTACTTCAAGTAATGTGATTGCCATCAGCCATTTTAATCCAAATTTTAATTTTGAAAAATTCATGTCATAAAAGGCAACAACTTATCATTGAATTATGTATTCTATTTTATTTTTTTACCTTGATAATTTAGCATTTCTGTAGATGAAAAATGTGCACATTAAAGTTTCCCACACATTAGCACAATCATATTTTTTGAATTCATTGCAAATATTTTTCAATCAATTAAGAAGTAAAAAAATGAAAATCACACAAAATAATTGATAAAAACAAATTTTTTTGGAATTCAATAGTGAAATTTGGTGTGATGATGAAGCTCGTATAAAGGAACAAACCCAATGAGTTTCAATGATAATATTTAATCCCTAAAAGACATTTTATCCCATCATGAGACAAACGGAAGTTTGGATAGGTTTCTATGATCCTAATTTTTGACTTGGTATCTTAAAACTTTTTATGAAGATAGAGAAAAAGGTTGGTTCTTTGGAAATATAAATTTTATTTCAAATGATGCTTGGTAGCAAACTTTATGCAACTTATGCTATAATAAAAAAAATCTTTACTTTCAATGCAAATATCTTATAGTATATGAGGCCAAAGTTTCTGAAATTTCTTTGAAGCGTTTTTTATTTTTTATAATAGATATATGTTGGTTGTGAGTGTTTTGACAAAAAAAATGACTATGTCCTTTGCTGGGTTAAAAGATTTATTTGAAAGATTAAAATTTCAAAAGATATTATTTTGGATGAAATCGGGGTTGCAATGTTTCTTCTACGTGCTTAAATTCTTAAATTCACTTATCCAACATAATTATGTTGAAAAGTAACATTCACTGAGTGAAGGGCACTATTGTAAAGATCACTATTTTACTAAACTAAATTGAGCTCGTATGGGCTAGTGGTTTTGGAAGAGTGGAAGAGTGTGGTGTCAATTGAGAGGTTTGATTTACTCATGTCTGGAAATTGGAGTGCAATAAAGCAGTAGATTGAAAAAGTGGCAATAATTGGAAATGGAAAGCTAGGAAGAATGACCTATTTTCAATGGGCCAAACTTGGTTTTACATTTTGGTTGCAACTTCCCCTTTGTAATTCCTTTCCAATCCTTTAGATTTTTTGGGGAGTCTGGAGGGCCGTTTCAAGCCCGTTTCCCCTAGTGTTCCCAATCTAGTGAAAAAACGACTCGTTGTTATAATATTTTTTGTTCTTAAAATGCTAAAAGAAGCTGGGAAAAAAATTCATTTTTTTTTTGGTGACATGGTCGAAGTTCATCCATGTCAGACTGCAACAATGGCGTAGCTCCCTTGTTCCCATAGTCATGATAACTCAGAGCCCTCTAGACCCCTAAAATCTCCCCTAATGCAAGAGGCCTTTTTTGACCTTATACTACAAGCAAAGGTACAAGCATGTAAAGGCACCTCACCTTTTAATCCACTCCAAAAGATATGCACATTATAATTTCCTACATATTTGCATAATCAAAATTTTAAAATTCATCACCAATATTGTTCAGTCAATTATTCTATAAAACAATGTAAAATATAATAATTAACCAAAAATTGGGTTATTAGAATTTGAAACTGAAATTTAGAATGTTGATCAAGCTTGTATAGGAGAAAAGTCTTGAGAGATCAAGTTATTGAAAGATATTATTTCTATTAAAATTGAGGTTGTAATACTTTTTTCTAGATACTCTACATTTCAAATTCACTTTGGAAACACAATTATATTGAAAGGAAACATTCACTAAGTGAAGGACACTATTATGAAGTCCACTATTTTGCTAAACTAAATTGAGCTTGTACAACTAGTGATTTTTGTTTTAAGTTGTTTTGCAAAACCACATTGCAAAAAAAGTTTCATCATTTGATTGCTCTTGACCAACGACAACATTTAGTTATTGGCCTTGAGTTTTAACCTTGAAAGTCTTTTTGTAAATGGCCATAATCCTTGATGGTGACAACCTTCATCAGCAATAATGAATCATTCTTTCATAAAGTTTGATTTTCAAAGATGTATATTGTATAGTCTTTCAAATTATATAATATTGACAAAATTAGTTGGATTATAATTGCTAATTGCAACGATTGAATATGGATTTGGTTAGTGTACAACTTCAATTCATTTGAGTTTTCCTTCTTTCTATCTTATTATTCAATTGGAACAAAGGTCCTTTAAAAAAAACTAACTAATGTATCCTTGGTAGCTACAATGCTAGGAACAACATATTGTCTTCTCCGTTAATAGCCAAGTGACACTCTATCTTCCATCTATTTTAGGTAGCATAGCTTGATGTCACCTTTGGCAAATTTTTGCCAAATAATTATTTAATATTGGAAGGGTTAGTTCGGCAATTCATTTTTTATTAATGAATTATTTGGAAATTTTTAAATATTTTTTCTTAACTTTCATAAACCATTCAAATAATCTTGGAAGCTTAACCCCTTAAGTTCCTTGACTATGTTTTTCCCAAAAACAATTGAAACCTACCATTTTAGAGTACAAGTATCAAATTTAAAAAAAAGAAACATGTTTGGACACATGTAACCATAGGATCTTGTCGTGCACTGGTTTCAAAAGCTGTAGAAAAAAATTCAGTATTTTCCACCACGTGGATTAACAAGATATTAGGGTTTGAATTGACAAAAAAAACTTTTTTGGTCTTTGCAAAAAATCGGGCAGCTGCACTTCACAAGGTCACATTTGTATGAAAAAAATATCCAAAATGGTGGTTGTTCTTTGGATTCATTCTTCAAAGCAAGTTGGCTACATGCTTGAAAAAATTGAGATAATTTGGAATTGTACAACATATAGAAAAAAAAAAAGTAAGTAGAAAGAAATAGAGAATGGCTCAAAACACTAAATTGTCAAAAAGTTAATTATGGAATTCAAAAATGTCAATTTTGATGGTTTTAATGTCGTAATGAACAATCTACATCCTACAATTTTATTTTTTTCCAACAATATTGAAAATTGAATAAAATAAATGACTTCATATTTTTCTTTTGAGTAAGAATCCATAATTGCCTGCAAACTATAATTCCTCATAACTTTTGATTCATTGACCAAAATGGAATGATTCAAATTTTTTCACGTATATATAAATCTAGAATATCAATTTCAAATTTTTTTTTTTTGAAAAAAGTGATTTTTTAATGTAACTAGACTGCTTGCTCGGTGAAAAAAATAACATATTAGGCCATAACTTTTGACTCATATTTTCAAATGTCATAAAATTTTGTCCAAATGAAAGATATTCCTTGTCCACAACTTCTATTAAAATTTGAACCTAAAACATGAAAATTTATAGTCATAGGTACCTGCCTAAAATCTCTATATTGCCAAAAATAACAGACTAGTCCTTTAGGGGTCAACTTATAAATGTCCAAGGCACCAAATTTTGGTGTTGACGATATTTGAAGTTAAATTAAACCTTACCAAGTTATTATTCTTAATAATTTATATTTAAAAAAATTTAGTTTTGAAATTTAGTTTTAGGATCAATAATTCAATTTTGAAAATGAATGATTTCAATTTTTCTATTCAAGATTTTGTGCAAGGGTATTCATTGCAAATCTTGATTTTCTAGTGCTGAAGGCTTTTGGAAATGAACTTGTTCAAATACACTAGAATTTGGAGAAAAAATCACATTAAAAATTCATTTGAAAAAAAATTGTAGACTAGATTTTGAGAAGCCATAAATTTGTTGGGGTTATGCATGTTATGCCTTTGAGTTCAATTTTTTTGGTAACCAATTTTTTTTTTTTTGACATGTAAAAAGAAGATTGAAAGACTTCAAATCACTTTCATAGTTTTAACACCTTCATGATCAAACATTATAATCTTTCAATCCATAGGTAATGTTGTATTTTCTTTTTTCATGTGATCTCTAACATGTCTAATTTAAATTTGTATAGTTCCAATTCTAAAAAAACTGATAAAACTTATCAAAATGTTGTCTTTTTGTTCAATTTAGAGCAAATTCCAAGAAGCTCAAAAATAGCCTTGGGCATTTAGGAGTTAATGATTTTCTTCATTG
The DNA here is from genome assembly GCA_951230915.1 of Antitrichia curtipendula. Lineage (NCBI taxonomy): Eukaryota > Viridiplantae > Streptophyta > Bryopsida > Hypnales > Leucodontaceae > Antitrichia > Antitrichia curtipendula. Next base: position 3,327,989 of record OX579641.1, read on the forward strand.
CATAGGAATGTAACAGTCATGGCTTTCAATGAACTCATTACTTTTCATATGCAAAATTCAAATTCATTCCTCTTTGATGTAAAGTTAGAAGAATGAATTGGATTCAACATTATTTAATGGACATGTCTTGATATCAAGTTGCACAAATATCTCTTCCCAACATTTTGACTTTCTTTATGTTTAATTTTCCTTGGATTCGACAAAGTGGCATATTAATTTCCAAAAGCATTTACATTTAAAAAAAAGTAATTATTCTTTGCCAAAGGTGATCTTGAGCTACAATAGTTGCATTGGCCTTAAGAAAACAAACCAATAGCTCCCAATATCTTGTTTCTAATCAAAATTTAGTTGTATAAACTGTTGATTCATAAAATTGAAACTAGTTTTCTTATTTCCTCCAAAAATGGCCACCTTCAGAATCACTCCACCTAAGGAAATCCTCAACCCCACCCACCCCACCCACCCACCCACCCCTTGGTGTGATTCAACGATACCCTCCAAAATGAACTTGAACTTCAAAATTTTGAATGTAATTACATTCATATAAATAAATATTCTCATAGATTCACTTATTGCAATAAAATTTTACTTGACATGCACCAATTCAGTTTCAATTCTGCATACATTGCTCTTATTTTTAGTTTTACTCAGTATACTCTTGCTTGCTGCTTGTTTGGCTAAGGTGGTTAAACCCCAAACCACACCCTACCTAAAACCACCATCATCGCTATGTATACATCTCCAAAATGAAAATGTACGTATGCTGAAGAAACAATTTTAGAGCATCTACCAAAAAAACTTGACTCTTCATAACTTTTGCATATAGTATCCAAATGTTGCATTTTTTGATGCATTGAAACCTCCTTTCACTTGCCAACAAGAAAATATGAAAATTTGAGCAGTCTAATAATAACAATAACAACTAGGCACAGTAGCAAAAAGGGGCGGTTCGGGAGGTACCCACCTTATTGATAGTCCCCTGACTATCAAGTTTCGTCTACAGCATATCGGCTAGTACACAGCTACTTTGACATAAAGTACTGACCGTAGTACCAGCTAATGCAGCATCAGAACAATGCCAGCCTTGATTCGAGTTCCGCAAGTGTGCAATTGTCCTAATCCCTCGAATGAAAATAATTTTCAGATTGTAAGTGAATGCGACCCATTGCCAGGAACAAATATTCTTTCATTCACATACAAAACAAAACAAATGCAGACTCAGAAGCATGACGTTCAAGAATAATAACTGTACCACCTCATATGATAACGTTGATAAGGGCTGTGCAATTGCACACGATCGAACATGTTGCTTTTCAAAAATTAGAAGCAGCAAGTTATAATAAGGAAGAGTATACTAAAGCCTTTAGGGACCTGGTCCTGTCTTCGATCCTGAATTGCTGACCCTCCTTATCAACAAGTCATCAGTTGGTTAGACTTATTACCAAGTGATGTAAGCATGAATGTCTACGGGCACTGAGCTTCGAATGGAAATGAGTTGTCATCTACCTCTTCAAGAGATCCCTGACCTCCCCACTTTGATATTGCATAAGTAATTCATACACAATGATAAAATTAGATCTGAACAAGTTAGGTTCTTTACCCAAAGTGGTTCTCTACCTACCTCCCCCAAATAACACTACTACATATGTTACAATGCTTGAAGTGTCTTCCTTAAGATATGCATGCACTTAGTGTTGTTTGTAGGAATCTTATGAATCCACCAACAATACAACGAGTACACTACACTATGTTGGACTGAGTTCAATTTGCAAATATCACTCCTAATACCTCGTGAGAACGTACCTCGACTCCACTTGGCCGCATGAACTGGTCAGAAAAGTACATGACGAGGGCTTGATGTAGGCTCGCACTCGGTATTAAGGAGTGTGTTAGCAGAAGTGACTCCAGTCCAGAGGTATACCTAGGACCCTTGCTAAGACCACTTAATAGCAAGTGCGAACATACACCAGGTTGCGCTGTTTACGCCGAAGTTTTATGGCCAACAATGCTAGATGACGGCAGATAAAGCAATACCAGAAGAAGTCATTTCCAGAAAACGCGAAAATTGTACAAAGATAGATAGATAGATATACAGCAACTTCTCATCTCCCAAATGGAAACATCGACCCTCAAGTCGGAAGAGTTCTTAACAAGTCAAGGGCCAGTTTCCAGTCTGGCGCCCCTCGATTGACTAGCTGGTGCAATGCCGGCACGGTCCCTGCAGCCAGCATGGCCACATGATTCTCTTCGTCCATGCCCAAGTTGTAGAGCACAGTCAAGGCGGCCGATCTCGTCGTAGGGGTGCTCTTCTCCTCCAGCAAATTCACAAGTGGGAAAATACCTCCTGAAGCAGCAATGGCAGCTGAGTACGCAGCCACTCCTTGGGACACCAGCTCTTGGAGCTCCAACGCGGCTCTCTCTTGCACGTCCAAGGCAGCTGGCCGATCCTCAGGAACTCCAATCTCTTCCACCAACCGGGGGATGCGGTCATGTATGGTGATCTCCAGGCCAATAGGCAGGCCATCTCTGTCTGGGAGTCGCTGCTGTAATCGCCAGAGACATGGACTCACCCAGTTCTTCACATGTGTAGGGCTCGTTGGAGCTTGGAGGATGTTCAGTAGCGCAGATACAAATGGATCAATCTCTAAAGCATCCACCACGGAATGGTGTTTAATCAATTCCTCCAGAAGTTTTGAGGCAGCAATAACCAGCGTCCAGGCGTCGACATTCGACAAGTCACCTGAATACGGTAATTCATTAGACAGTGGATCTCACTTGAAATAGCCGACTGGAGCAGTTGGCTGATGTTCTTCACTGTATTATACTCCAGAGAAAATTTCAGAGTTTTTGAGTTTATGCTGTATATGATATGAATTTTTTGAGTTTATGTAGTATATGAAGACGAATTCAGGGTAATTTCAAATCCTGACACAAAAAGCTAATCTTTTTATGGCGGCTCATAAAAGACTATTTGGACGCTTTGAGGTAAACATAACCTAATAAGTTCGGAATGGTAACGGTGCATATATGATATATTGAGGCTCATTTTATATTGAGTTATCCTTACATATAGACATCGATTTTTGACAAATGTCGACACAAACGTAGGATTGAGACAAGTGCAAAGGCACATTAGATATTCCAAAAGCGATGTTAAATGGCCAGTGAATTACAATACCTTCTTCCACCTTTACATTAAGTCGAGAAAGGAGTGCAGACTCCACCCCAGCATTTACAACGGCTTCCGCACTTCCGCGCTCAGTAGCCAAGTTCTCAAGCACGCTTGCAGCTCTCTCTGCTTGCACTAGTGACCCTGTAGCAAGCATCTCAATCAACGGAGGAAGGCCTCCGGCAGTTATTATCTTCTCCCTGAACCAAAGCACTGCAACTTGTTAGGCGGATAGCATTCAAGATGACACAGGAAAGAAACACGATCCTTGCCTAGGACCACTACACTGGTTGAAACACTTCTACATGCGCAGATCATCACTCATCAAGTTTTATTGAAGAGTCATTGAGTGACAACCTGGAGTCAGGTTTGCGAGAGGATAATTCCTCCAGTATCCCTTCTGCTTCTTCTTTTGCTTCCGTACTTATTCCCTCCGAACTCACAATGTCCATCAGCCCTGGAATAGCTCCATCTTGAATCTGCATGGAAGTAAATGTGTCAAAGGTTTGAAAATCTGCTGCTTGACACATTTTTGAAAGGTTGGAATGAATGAAAGAAAACGTACTTTAAACTAATAACTAAAAGTCATTGGACTTTAAATTAATCCATGAAAGTCATTGGAATTTCTACTATTGAACGAGTCATTGGACGCAACTAGTCAAGTGGAAACGGCATAGATCTTAAAACGAGTGAGTGAGTCCTTGGATTCTACACTCAAGATGAGTATTCTTGAGTAATTTACCATGATAAGTGAACTTGGATGAACTATTTCCAACCTTTCAAAAATTGATAAGGAAACAAAGAGTAGTGTTGATCAAGAGCTAACCAGGGCATCGTTCTCCTCTCCTTCCTGTGAGAATCTAAGCAAAGTGCTCACCACCTGGATCAGAAGCAAAATGAACGCAGCTTATTCTTTCCGAAGTGGATAAACAAACACTTCTTCTAATTTCATGCTTCACGCTAATCCTTCCCATGCTCCAGAATGTACGAAGCAAGTCCCTAAGGCTGTTCAATATGTAGACATGCTCTATGATAAAATACATTTACAGACAATCAAACTCATGATCCTCATTCAGCATGCACAAATCAGTTAAGAATCAAGTACCCTTTCTTTGGTTGACGGCGGTGCATCAGAGGCTCGGAGAATCTCAATCAAGGCAGGCACAGCTCCATGAGCCTCAATTGCTCGCCTCACTTTCTGGCTACATCCGGTCCAGAGTCAATTAGAATATAAAGTTAGCTAACGATGTCTAGAGACAATAAAACTGTCGATACAACTGCCGCAACTGTTTCAAAACATCGATACCCAAGCTACTGGCCGCTTCAACTGAACAATTCAGGTTTTGCCTCCACTCCGGAAGCACAAAGAGGTGTACATATTTGAGAAAATCGGAAAACCTTCTCGTGGAACAATTTCATTACCATTTACGTGAATTGGATATGAAAGAATACAAACTCAGTAGGCATACAGAATTTGGCTTTGAAAAAAAAGAAATTGCAAAGACAGTTGAATTTATTATTTAGGCGTGGTCAAAGCTAGTGAAAAAGTTTGTTAAATTACTAACACAAGCATCTTCGAATAAAATAATTGACGTATTAGGTTAAATATGCAAGATCACTTGCAAGTTGATTCTAGAATTAAATGACATGAAAAAAAATCCCAAAATTTCATGGTAGAATCTTAATCATAAGAACTTCAAATAACAAAAACAAAATGAGATTTTAATACAGAGAGCCCAAATGACCAAAAGTGGCCACTTTCATCCCTACAAAAGTTGAAATAAATTGTATAGCAAGGTGACAAAATGTACCAAAGGAAAAAACAACACCATGCATAACATTTTTGAACGATGGAAATATGAAATTGAAAGTTGACATGATCGGCAGTTAGCTTCTGTTGCTAGTGTGGGCACTATGGGATACTTTGTACAAATGGGTTTCTCTTTCCTTCAAAAATGTTCGTTAGGGTACAAAATGTCGTGTTGGGGCACGCAAACTTCTTTCACGATACAAATCAGAAACTACACGGGTCAGTGACTCTAACTCACCTCTTCCCAAGCATGTCAAGCGCCAGGGCTGCACCCTCTGTGGCTGCTTCATCGCCAGAGCCTAGCCATTTGACCAAATGAGGAACAGCACCCGCTTTATGAATGGCCTGTCGGTAGTCTTCAGTAATAGAAATCTCAGCAAGAGACTCGGCTGCTTTCTTAGCCACACTTGGATTTTGTAGGCCCAGTATTAGCACCAGCCTTGCAATACCGTCCCACCATGGCATGAATGTAACTTTGTCTTCGCTAGATGACAGGTCCTCTCCTTTCTTCTTTTCAATGACTCCAATTCGAGCCAGAAACTGTTGCCTCACTTTGCCTTCGTTCAGCAACACCGTGGTTTTATCGATGTCAGCTGTGTCCGCTCCAATCTTGAGCCCCCGCAGAAGCTTGTCAGCTCCAAACACAGAAGTCAGGCTTGGATTGTCAGTCAATTGGACGTCATCTTCGGGTATGGCGAAAGTGTCTTCCATGACAGGCTTGAAAGAGCGGAATGCACTGGCTCCTATGAGGGGCACAGGCACCAGCCCCGCTTCCACAATGACAGACTTCTGGATGGGGTCTTTCGCAAGCTGGAGTAGGCAGTTTCGAGTCTCTTGCCGAGTCACTTTAGAGCCGGTTGTCTCCTCCAAAAGTATTTTGACCTGCATCCAAAAAAGAAACAACAAACATGTAGCTACAACGTTTATCTATGCAGTGTGTGATATAACTATTTTATACGTTAAATGGTAATTCAAACACATATTAGTGTATTCTGGATAGATAAATTGGAATACCATTTAACAAAAGTTCATTTACTATTTTGGCCCCTTGTTGATTGACTAACTATTCCCTAAAAAGATCATCTTTCCTCTCGAGACGGCGGTCCCAGGGTCAAACCAATTACACTATTTAACCCCAAAATTTCACTAACGCCATTTTCGTAGCACATTAAAGCATGAACGATACTAAAGAGAATGATCAATGTAGTTTAACCCTTTGTGTGTCCAAGCTCAAAATAGAATTCCACCTTAGAAGCTAATAGTTGATTATAATAACTTTCAAAACATACTTCTATTGCTCAAAAATGAAGGGTATGATTTCTTCTTTCTATTGGTACATTTCATTACCTTGGAGATTCCTTGTTCTATTTCAACTCGTGTAGATATGGAATTCACCAGTATTGGCCATTTGGGCACTTTGGGATACATCTACAGATACAAATTACTCAGCAATTCTCTTGGACTACCTTTACTAATCAAAGAAACTATTTATGCTTACAAGCAAAAGCCTACCCGTCAGACAAGCCTTCAATTCATAATTCCGGAGCTGGAATTCACAATTTGAGCGGGCATAGGCACTCACCAGCCTTTGAATCACACCAGCTTGGATGAGAATGGGATGATTGCAAGAGCTGTAAGACAGGTTCGCAAGCACACCTACAGCAGCTTCTTTCGCTGTTTCTTCCTCAGACTCCGTTCCTTGCAAACCTATAGCTGGTTCCTCTTTCTCTTTCTCTGCCTCTTCCTCCGAGTCCACTATAGCTAACAGTGCCGGCAGAAGCTCAAGGTCAGCAATTTTGATCCTCTCCTTCTCATTGAGCGAAACATTCCACAGTAAACACAATGCTTGCTTCCTCACCTGTAACATTCAGAAATTGAATTGGTCCATGAGAGGGTTGTACGTTATCTTGTACGTTATCATCAATTTCTGTTAAATCCACTCAACTCAAAGTATCCCCCTACTGGATACACAAAGTTCTTAATGATAAGTTAATATTCATCTCATAAAATGTTAAACCAATACTAGGATAATGTTAAATTAATGTCAAGTTAATGTTGACTTGATGTTAGTTGCCAATGTTATATCAAATTAATGTCCATGATACTGACATCACCCTAACATTAAGTTAAGAGCATTGATAACATAAGGGCTATATGAATCTAATGCCTATATTTAACATTAAGAACTTTGTCAATCTAATGCGGGGGGTCTTTCATGATGCTCTATCGCTACACTCAAATCTCATAAACTCCAGTTCTGAATTTCACTAACAGCAGGAATACATTTCACCAAATTGAGCAAATCCTTGGGTTCAAAAGGTCTGGGCTACAGCCATATTGTGGATTGCAAAAAACTTCGAATAATATAAGGATCTTCAGATTTTGTAGATTTATATTATTCATATATGTAGACATTTTTCCAACGAAAAGTAAGCTATATTCAATTAGTAGAATTCACAGTAATTGCACAATTATTCACATTTTGGTGTAGCTGCCATTATGCATACTCCACGCGGAATTGGAAAGAGCAAAACCCTGAGGCCAGGTTGTCATACCTCGTCTGAAATGGAGTGGCGAGTAAGCAAGCCTGCTACCTCTTCTAATGCCCCGGCCTTAACAATCAGAGACCTATCAATCAAGTCCTAATCCCTCATTTAGATAAAAAATAATGATTCAAAACACCAAACACCAAACCAAAAATGGAGCTTGCTAGTGAAAACATGCCATTGACTGCACTCTCTTCCCTTCTCTGCGCAGGGACTGCACACTAACTGCTTCCCAAGCACGCAGAACGATTGCAAGAAGTTTTTGTTCACATTGTAAGAAAGTTGATTCACCTCGTAGGAATTCTATTCACATAATCATCGATTGCAAGATAGCATTCTTGTATGATCGACTTTTGAACTCAAAGCAAGTGAGAATAACTACGTGCGGAATATGGACGTGAGATGAAGGAGAAGCACTTGTTTTTAACTAAATTCTAGACTAATGCATCGTAAATCACAAGATGAACATGATTCTTGAACTATTTTTCTTGTAGAAGGTTTAAGACTCAAATCATCGATAAGTTTCAAATCATTTCACGCACATTTGAATTTGCTAAGCCATTTGAAACTTGAGGTGTGGCATATCTAGTATACAAGTCAATGAAACTGTGATTATCCACTATTTGCATTGAAAGTAGAGGTCGTTGACATACATACCTGTAATCCTCTATTGCAGAAATGTTGCGAAGTAAGCCAGCGGCTGCTTCCGCAGTGGCTAATCTCTCAGAAGGCAAGAGTGCAACTACAAGATTCAAACAGCCTGGGAACATGACAATCTCCTTCACCGTTGCAGCTCCAGCTGCCGAATGACGCCAAAGAGCCAGCACGGCACCTTCCCTGTCTTCCACTGGATTGTCGAGGCCCAGCATCCGCACAAACAGGCCCACATACCCTCCTTCCACTTCAGATTGGTACCCTGAAGTTTTGTCGTGGCTCACTTGCTCATAGCCTCCCAAATCTCCAGCTTCATCATTTGCTGAGATGTTTACGTTTATGCCCTGCCCCCGAAATGCTCTCAGTCACCATCTAGGAATAATGCTATTACAAAGCATGCTCAATTACTCAATAAATTAAGGTTAGGACACCTCACCTAATCGTCACTGACCATGAACCGCGCCCTAAAATCTAAAACAATGCGTACATATCGATTAAACCACGTGGAAATCTGTTAAGGTGTCAATTTCAGGTCACATACGAATAAAACTTTGAAGCTTCATAACTTCTGCATGCATTATCCAAAGAATGCTACCGTACTCCAAAGCCTGCTAGTATGTGAATTGCATCACTCAATTACTCAAAAGATTCAGGAAAGATTCTTGAAGGATCACATATACACCCTAAATCGTCACCCTAAAATCTTAAATGCAAACACATTGATTAGGACGATGTAAACCACCTAAATATAAGTTCAATTGTTGACAACTTGACATCTTAGGTCATCTACCAACAAAACATTTCGTCTTCGTAATTTCTGCATACCGTATCCAATTAATGCATTCTTTAGTGCACTGGAATCCTCTTTCATTCGACAACAACAACATGTACAAATTTGATCAGTCTAATAATGGTAACTACGCTTTTATTTAAATATAAGTGTTCCCGAAGAAGAAGATTGGAAATCGTTACCATGCGCTGCAGATTTTCTTCAGTAGCGAGTGGCAGTGTATTCCAGGAAGACTCCTCGGTTTCGTCGCCATCGCCGTCTTGCAGCGCAGCTCGTGCTCCTACCACCCTAGCTCGATGGATTCGAAAATTCATGCCCATTCTAGTGAAAGTGAGAATACTGCTTCCAGAAATTGAAAGCCGCCTGAATTGCGTCGCGCAGGGCGTCCTCATTGCGCCACGAAAATCGGTGGACAGTGCACAGGGAGTCCCCATCCTGAACTGCAAAATGACCATTGGTAAAACCCTTGTCTCTAGAAACTAAGCCAGCGCTCCATCCTCGGACAAATCAGATACGATTCGGGAAACAACTCGGGATAAAATTCGGGATACAATTGTTCGAAGTTTACTAACTTAGTACTCAGGACTCGCATTGAAAAAATGCACCCTGTCTTACGCTGGGATAACCTTCGCCATAGCCAACCTCAAACGGGGTTTAGCCCACCGGGAGAAACCGTCGTTGGGGATTTGTGGAGACCGACAGTTGCAGGTGTACCTCGGTCTTTTTAATGTCATAGACTGGTCGTACGTGATAATATGGAGTTACGAAACATTGAGAGCCCGCACTACATTACTGTAGCGGTACCTTCTGTTAAGCTACACTAAAATTGATAAATAGTGTTGGCTACACTAATTGTCAACAATAACACTAATTGTGATTTGCAAGGTTAGTGTTTGAACATTATTTACCCATTCTAACACTATTTTAGCTCTATAATAAAAAATTTGACAACGCAAGGCAAAAATTAGAGTTTGACGGTGGGAGTTAAGTGTCCCTACACTATTTACACATAAGTTGGAAAATAATGTTGGGGGTAAAAAACAAGAAACAACACTAATTATCACCCAACACTATTTACCAATTTTAGTGTAGTGAGGGTGCAAAATTAGTATTGCCAACAAAATTAGTACTCCCTCTGTCCTACTAAAAATCTCTAAATCAGTCACAGTTTGTGTCCCACTAAAAAGCTCCGTTTACTAATTTTGACCATTTAGCAAGCATTCACTTGTGTTGAATGAACAATCAAGGCAAATTAAGCGATCAAGGATTCTTCAATCGGAATCCAGATAACAAGTGTTTTAATAGGCAAACCAGTATCATAGTTAGCACTTAGCACCACTCAATGGGAATCCACATAGGTTTCAATATCCACATCAAATCATTTCAAAATTGCGTACAAGTAAATCAAGATCTACATCAATCTTGCCTCAATCTCTCATAAGCCAATTTGTATACTCAAATTATAATCCAATCCACAAGGATTCTGGATGCCAAAACGACAGCTTCTAAACTACATATTTTGCATAGATCTATGGAATGGATTAGGGGTGTTTAAATGCCGATATCCTTGGCACAAGAACTAAAAATTTAATTAATTCCTTGCCAAGAGGAGTTTTGGAGTTTTTTAGTAGGATAGAGGGGAGTATAATTTTAATTTTTTTTTTAAATTGGTATAAATATAGTAATATTTCAACATGCACTAATTTAAAATAGTGAAACGTTGATAAATTAGGGCTTGTTTACACCCAAAGACTTTGGGTTGGAGTCCCAAGAAATGGAGTGTGTTGATTGGAAGATAGCTATGGTACCAATTCAAAGTTTCAATCAACACACTCCATTTCTTGGGACTCCAACCCAAAGTCTTTGGATATAAAGAGGTCCTTGGTGTCATACACACTATCACAACAAAATCAGTATAATCAAGTTTATTCACTTTCTTTAGTACTATATTAACTATTTTCTTTTTCTAATGAAGTGAGTTTATTTGTTTCCAAAATGACTAACAAAAATTTGCCCAAACTTTTGCAATTTACTAGCAAGAGCTCCATGAAATGAAAGAAATACAACTGACCTAATGTCAATTATGAGTAGAAGATATAGCTAAATATACTTAGATATGCAATTGATTAGAAGAAACAATTGAACTTATGCCAATTTTGAGTAGAAGATATTGTATATACCTATGTCATGTATGTGTTTCTTATATTAAGCATGTATTTTCACACTTAGAGAGCGTATTTTCAGTATTGATTGTTTTGTATGAATTATAAAATTAAAGCAATGTCATTCTACCAAATCCAAAGGTCCTTGAAGTGAATCTTTGATGAGATTGCTAGTATTGAAGGCCTATATTGGCACATTTTTCATAAATCAATGTCAATAATGTTATATACATTGTAAAAAAACTCTAAAATTTCACAAAAACAATGGTGGATCATCCTAATTTTTTGCACATTTATTGTCTATCACCCATTCTCCAATTCGGTATGATTACTTTTTTCACTTCAATTCCTCTATCCTCAACAATATCACATCTAGTAATTCTGTTTATATTCTAGCTCTCACCAAAAACAGCTATGGGGGACTTCAAGAATTAATCCCTAAATGTCCAACCAACCATATATGGTTGATGTGAAATTTCAAGCTCATTTGGATGTAGGGAGTTAAATTCTTTTGACTGTTCTAAATTTTTATTGGAATCTTTCATTTTTTACTGAAAAAGTTGAATGTATTTTTTTTGAGAGGTTCTCAAAGGCATACACGTACTATTAGTGAAGAGTAAAGTTTGCCAATTTTACTTCATTTCCCGGCTTTGAACAAAGTTTGCCAATTTCACTTGATTTGAGATCTAAAAAATTATACATATCCATTTGCTTTGGTCCTAATAGAAAGAGTAAAGTGTTTTTATGATTTTTATAGCTAAAAATTTAAACGTGCAAATGTTAATTTGGAGTTATTTGTGATCTCTATTTATAAATAAACAATTGCATTATAGCAATTGCAAGGTGGATTGTGTAATGAATTTGATAGCTTTTCATGTGAAATTAAGTTTTTTGAAAGTGCATTTTAGTGTGCTAGCATTATTTGTAGTTGTTCATGTCACCTCCAATCCCAAAAAACTTTTATGTGAAATTTTTTGAAATATTGTGGAGAAGGGCAACATACCAAAAATAAATAAACATACATTTCTCTTGTTATAATCTCACTGCTCTTCTGCAATTTCGCACTCAAAATTGGTATGCTTATCAATAAGCAAGCTCTTTAAACATCTATATGGTTAGATTTTGAAGGAAAATAATAATAATTTACTTCAGTAGGGATAACTATAAGCTCATGTTAATTTTCATAGGAAAAATACACTTCAAAAGGCTTGGGCATTCCTCTGCTTCTGAGAGTGTGACAAGTGTGCAGTATATTCCGCGTGACAAATGTTGCGTCCGGGTTCGAGCTGTACTGCATTCGAAAGTTCAGGGTGCCCGATTTCGTTGCGCTTCCGTCGGGATTTGCGCTTTCCGTTCGTCCGAGCCTTCCCCCTTCGTGCAGTGAGAATCCGAAAGCCCCTGTACTCGGGCACTGCGCTCGGCTGATCTTTCTTCAAATTTACACTCAGCCGCCAAGCTGACAACTGATATTCCGCAGCCGACGTCGCGATCCCAAGTGGAACCCAAATCACCAAACTTCTGACATCACGTTAAATTCTCAGTTTCTGACGGCTCCATCACCATTTATGTGGGAGCCAAATAATGGGCAATCGTTGGTAGGGCAGCTGTCCCTTCGAAGACGATTACCGTAACTTAGATCGAGCTTCTTCATATATTCTTATGTTTTCTTCCTCGATCTGTCTATTCTCAGATTGATACTACCAAGTTTAGCTTCGCTGTTTTGGCTATGGTGATCCGATCTGATTTTCTTTGCCAATTGAATTTGTTTTCAACTCTTGCGTCCAATAATTGCGAGCAGCAGCGGCAGTTTTGTGCGTGAGTGCGTTCTTTCATCTGCTCATTGGCTTACGTCTTTGAGATCACGGGACAGAAAGCGAGTGATAGTGTGTTCGCTCTGGAATGCTCAAGATTAGGTTAAATTTCAAATTGGGTGGGAGCCATTTGTGGCGAAATGTTAGGTGGGAATGTAGTTGACAATCTTTCCGTCACTTCAAAACAATAAGTGAGGGAGTGTGCTTTCAATGGGAGATCACTCAATGGAGCTGAGCTCACGCAATGGAGTGGTCACTTTGGGTACTAAGTACTATCAAGAGCCAAACTGTCTTGAGATCAAATTATTTTCTCACTTAATGTATGAGGATTTCTTACGCAATTATTCAAAGAGGTTGTAGATCACTATTGAAGGGGATAGTAGACAACCCTACTTCCATTCGAAGATCGACGGTCTTTGAAATAAATTTCACCTAGTCATGCTTTAACTCAACCTGCGAATTGGAGTCAACCGAGAAAAGTTAGTGGAAGATGGAGATGAGTTGTTGTTGGTATCAGGGGTCAGTATAGAACGAGATTACGCCCTAACGCATTTTAGTCTCTGGAACCTTAACTTAATGTGTTCTCTACCTTGACAACATGTGACAGATCCATCAGCTCGGTAGCCAGCTATGGTCCTTGAGAGATTCAACAAGGTGCTCCAGAAACCGAGCACAGAAACGAAGGGAAGTCATTGGAGGCTTCTCCATTGTGGACGAATTTTTAGGGTTGATAGCCTCAGCGCCTCGCAGCATGCCTTGTTGGTGCATGAAGGCCCCCCGCCCAGGGATTTTGTTGGCCATGACGAGTTTTCCAAGGACGTGTCGATTCCTGTGGTGGACATGTCGCTCTTTGAAGACGCAGATACTGTGAAGAAGAAGGAGAAGAATGTGGAACACATGGTGCAGGCGTGCCAGGACTGGGGCTACTTCTTTCTCGTCAACCATGGAGTGGACTTGGCGCTCATGCAGAAGGTGGAAGAGCAGGCGTACGAGTTTTTCTCGATGTCGGAGGTGGAAAAGGCGAAGCATTCTTCCCAGTACTCGTTGTTGGAGAAGGTGAAACGGTGGTCGGAGGGGGTGACGATTAAACCTACTGAAACCAACTTGGATGAGTATGACAACCAGCTCTCACCTCCGGAGGATAACCATCAATTCTCGTGCGTATTGGTCCTTCTTCCTTACCATCCCTTGGTTGCCTTTCTGCAGCTGCAAACATTTTTGTCGGATTTTTCTATGTTGTGCCGATCTCACAAACTGATATGTATTGCATATATACTTGTATTTCCAACGTTTTCTCTCTAGGCAAAGTGAGGATAACTATTTGCAGCGAACGTGTGGTGAAGGGAAAGTACTTGTTTTTAATGAGGTTTTGGATGTTCATCACTAAATGATCACAATGATGCTTGGATCATCTTTCGTGTGGAATTTCTAAGACTCAATCGTCACGAGTTGTAGGAAGTTTCAAATCATTTAGCAAAATTTTGGATTTGCTAATCCATTTAAAACTTGGTGCGTGCTGTCAGTGCCATGTCTACTATAGTGAAATAGTTGAAACTCTTGCCAGAAAGAGTTTAGGGTTTATGACAGGTAAAGTTTTCTATGTTTCGCTATACCGCTAGACTGGTATTGATCTGATGGATAGGGAAAGGGGAGGTGGGAGGGGTCAGATTGATATTATTCTAGGCGTTGGACCGATATTAGTCTGGCGATATACTGTTGGACACTTAACCTCATCCACTGTTACATCGCTTCACTCATGATTTCGTTGATTTGAGGAACATCTTTGCATGTCTTATCTCACGAACTGCCATATGTTGCTGTAAGTTCTGCTAGAGGTATGTGGAGTATGTCAAAGAGTAGCAAGTCTTACTGGAAATTATAGTTTAGGGTTTAGGGTTCATTACTTACCCGCTGTGACAGTACTTTACTTCTGGTCCGAGGAACGTCTTCGCATGTGGTGTAGAATTAGAGAGTTGTAGAAATTGCACCTACAATTGAATAGTTACTTAACGTCTTGACTCTGGTGCAATGATCTTGCCTGGTCTTGACAGGACGACAGTGAAGGAATACGATGCTGTCATGAAGACGCTGGCAATGCGCATCGTGAAGCTTCTCGCGGAAGGGTTGGGAGTGAAGGCGTGGCGTTTTGCAGAGTTTCTGGAAGGGACGGAAGCCACGTTGCGATGGAATTTCCAGCCACCTTGTCCTCGACCAGAGAATGCCATGGGCCTCTGTCCCCATTCAGACCCCTATCTCCTCACTTTACAACATGACAGTGGGATTGGAGGCTTGCAGATTCACCGCAAAGGGAAATGGCTTGGCATTCCTCCCCGACCCGATGCTCTGATTGTCAACATGGGAGACGTGTTTGAGGTGAGTATTGCAACAACTGAGAAAACATTTGCAGCCCAATTCAGATTAGTCTTGTTGATCAAACACCAACTAGTTTGCGCTCCAAATTGTAATCACTGCATGTTAATTTCAATCTGGATACTTCATTGGTTGGTCATACCATTCTTGAGCAGTCTTCAGCTTGCACTAAGATCAACAAATCACGAAATAATGCGAGCACTAGTCACTTGGGGAACTTGGCTCATGTTCCAAGACTCTGCAACTTTATAGCCAAGGTGATTCATTAGCTCTGATTACATTTTCAATGTTAAACTCAAAAAAATTCATGGAAGTGCGTTACTTTTAGAGGATCACTGAATCTTGGATACTGTGGTTCTTCTTTCAATAGCAGATGAGCCTAGGGTGTGAGGAGCCGAAGTCAAGAATGTTACGAAGGAATTGCACTTCAAATTTCAGACTGATTGATACCATTAGAGAATAAATGCGGACGTCTATTTACTGCAGCTGAAGCCACTCTTTCATGGTTGCAGATTCTGACAAACGGCAGGTTCAAGAGCACTTCACACAGAACAGTGGTGAACAAGGTGGAAGGGCGCTTATCAGTAGCGCACTGTTTGGCTCCCGCTAAGTTTGCTACCCTCATTCCCCCTCCAGAAATTTTGAAATCTGGGGCCAATTTGTACAAGACACGAACTTATACGGAGTATTTAGCTGCCAGGAAGAGACTAGACTCTTGCAACTCCCTGGAGTTTATGAAGTTGCCAACAAGTATTTGATCTGCTAAGGTTGCAAGTCCTGCAATAACTGGAGCTGCTCAATTGGACCGACCCGATCTGTGCAGTGGGCTTTGCCTGGAGTAATTCCATGTCTTACCGAATGATGAGATCATGGTGCCATTTTGGTTCACAGTTCCCATGTGATTAATTTTTACAGTGATTGCAGGACTTGCGACGTCCGGAGAGAGTAATTGAAGACGTTGATCCAGCTGTGAAGATTTTTGCCATTGTTAGTTCTCAATTGATTCTTATTTATTCATAGAGGAATAGGCCTTTGCTCTGCAATCATCTTGCACTTACGAGCTCTGTAGTGAACTTATTTTGGAAGTGGACTAGATCCCTTGGAATTGTAATGGATAGAGATGTAGAAGGTGAGCTTCCATCTGTTCCAACTATTTCAACGTTGTGACGTTGTGACATTTTCTGAATTTAAGTGAGCCAAAGTGTGAGCCTTTTGAACTTTTCTTGTAAGGTAAACTGCACTTGAAAGCCTCTGGTTTCCAAAACCAACCCCACATAAAATGTACAGTTCAATCTCTATTCATAAGTGTAGAGTTGATTTTGGGATAAATGTACATTAAAAACTTTAAAAATCCTTAGTTCTTCCATTTGGTGTAAAAAATTGCATGGTAAGAGAATGGACAATCCATTCTGACTCCCAATAAAGATCCAATAAAACTTAAGAAAGTTTAATATTATAGAAAGCATGCCCAAATGCTTGAATGGTTGATTATGTTCAAATGCTTGAATGGTTGATTTGTTAACAAATGAATATTAAAGTAGATTGATTCATCTAAGTCTCCCATATTGCATTGCATAGGAACCACAAATTTTTGTAACAAATGAAGTTGTTTGAGACTGTATTGTATGAAATGGACATATGACTCTTCTAAAACAAAAAGTAAATAATGCCTCTGTGTTTGAAACATTAACCTCTTAAATTTCAATCATCTTCACACTTATTTTCTTCAATATTTTCACAATTGCATAATTGCAACCTCATGTGATAATATGAGATGAATAACATGAATATAGAAGGCACTTGGGTGAAACATGATACTTATTTATATGCTTTTAAAAGTGTATCTTAGAGCAATTGCAAAAAATTTAGCATCTCGAGTTCGGCAAAACAATTTCCATTCAATTTATCATTGCAATAAAAATAAATAAATTTAAGTTATAATTTTAATTAGAGACATAATAAGATAATAATATTTATCATTACAATAAAAATAAGTAAATTTAAGTTGTAGTTTTAATTAGAAGCATAATTCTTATTGACTAAGTTTGTAGAATTATTATAATATATTTAATATAACTAAATTGCTATATGGATTCTTTTTTAAATGGCCTAACCTTCATGGTGAACTTTATTTTCAAAAAATCCAAAAGCAATGCTCAAAAGACAATTCCAACCTATTTTAGCATGCACTATTTGAACACCATATGAGTAAATTATAAAATTTCAAGTATTGTCTATAGGTGTACAAAAATTGCACAATGCTCCTTTGAACTTTCATGTTTTGATTATATACATCTTGGGTCATCTAATTATGTAGATTTTAGTGTCATTCTTTGGTCCAACTATAAGTTTCTCATTTGGCGCAATGATAATTATGAATGCCTAAAGCTTAACATCGTGTCTCGATTCTCAGTTCTCACTACTGACTTAACAAATAGATACACTAAAATTGACTTTGTCTCTGTAGCATTGACACAATTTTTGAATAAAGTACTTACTCAAGCTTCCTCACATACAGCTTTGGCTTATCCAAAGCCTCTTCTCTTGCAATATAGAACCAATGACATAGGTACCCCTAAAACTGCACCATGTCTAAAACTGCCACCATCAATCTGTACATCTTCAAAATCAATATGAACCTACATAGAAGAAACAATTTTAGAATATCTACCAAAACAAATTGACCTTTTATAACTTTTGCATATGGTTTCCAAATGTCACAGTTGTTGGTGCGTTGGAACCTCCTATCAATTGACAATAGAATATCATTAAATTTTGAGCAATGCAATTATAGTAACTACGCACAGAAGCAAAAAGTGGCGGTTTTGGGGGTGCCCACCTTAAATAAAATGAAGAGTGTGGCTGTCGGCAAAACCAGGTCGGGTATCACCTTGGCCTTATCCGGGCCAAATGTCCTAGCATCGGAACCGAACCTGAGCTCCGGAAGACTCTGCTCAGGCCGGGGCAACCTGATCCCGGAAGAAGCCTCCTCGCCGTGGAGACACGAGTGATCCTCCCGCACAATGGATTTCGATTCCGCCGTCGCAGCGAATTCTGATCCCGAGCTCGCCCATACCCAATTCCAATTCCAACAGCAACATGGCTTCTCTCACGGCAACAATTGTCAGAGTACACGCACCAGCCGCACCAGCATTCGCATTCGCAGCTCACGCACCCACGAAGTCCAGTAACACATCATCCCTCCCACATTGCGCATTACGAGGCCAGTTTGCAGGGATTCGCACCCGCCAATTTAGGTTTCGGAGCGATGGCTATGGAGCTGCAAGTGCAGAAAGGCTATGGCGCATTTGCTGCTCAAACGCCGGAGCTGAAGGGATGCAACCACCAGAGTCCGAGCAGGATTTGCTCGGCAGTCGCGACCCTGTAGCGTCATTCGTGGTATCTTCGACGCCATTGCCGTTGTACCAACGAATTGCGCTCTTCTACGACGCGTTCTGGCGCTTCCTGCGCCCGCACACCATCCGCGGGACGTTTCTGGGCACCACGGCGCTCGTGACGCGCGCTTTGTTGGAGAATCCTTCCCTAATTGACTGGGTGTTGCTGCCCAAGGCGCTTCGTGGTTTGCTCGCGCTCTTGTGCGGGAACGGCTTCATCGTCGGGATCAATCAGATTTACGACTCCGGGATTGACAAGGTGAACAAGCCGTTCTTGCCCATTGCGGCTGGGGATTTGTCTGTTCCTGCTGCGTGGGCGCTTGTAATCGGCCTTGCTGCTTTGGGAGTCGGCATTGTGGCGACCAATTTCGGACCTCTGATTACGACGTTGTACAGTTTAGGGTTGTTTCTCGGGACGATATATTCCGTTCCGCCGTTGCGGTTGAAGCAGCAACCCGTCCCTGCGTTTCTGATCATTGCGACGGTGCGCGGGTTCTTGCTCAACTTTGGGGTGTATTACGCGACAAGAGCTGCGTTAGGGTTGTCCTATGAATGGAGCCCGTCCGTGATCTTCATCACCATATTTGTTACGGTGTTTGCGACGGTGATTGCGATTACGAAAGACTTGCCGGATATTGAAGGGGACAAGAAATTCAATATTTCGACGTTCGCGACCAAGATGGGCGTGCAAAAGATTTCCTTTCTGGGAGCGGGTTTGTTGCTTGCGAATTACGTGGGAGCCATTGTCGCGGCGTTCTATCTGCCGCATGCGTTCAAGAGGAACATCATGGTCGCTGGGCATGGCGTTTTAGGGTTGTGCCTGGTTTATCAGACGTGGTTGTTGGATACGGGGAAATACTCCAAGGACGCCATAGCTGGTTTCTACAGATTTATTTGGAACTTGTTTTACTCTGAGTATGTATTGTTCCCGTTTATATGATCATAGGCGCCGTCTCTTTCTCTCTCACCTCAATTGACTTCCACTTTCAAGCTTCACAATTGATTCTTGTACACAATTTTGGCATCCTTTGTTTCGTGTTCTTCCCAGTATTTTGTGGTAACGAAATGGTACATGAGATTGATGGACTGTATATTTCATGTTGAGAATTTAACTGTTGCATTCTACAGAAATTTTTTTAGAGCAATCTTTCATTTTTGACCTCAATCTGTGAGTGAGTCCACTACACTTTTCAATAATACGTTTTTTTGTGAGAGTATACCAAAGCATCGGAGATACTGTGAATAGTCAAATAGCGAGCCAGTGCGCCAATTCCCAGAGCCATTTTTCGTAGAGTAGCTTCTTGTTTCTTTTTTACGTCTGTCTAAGTTTTGGGTGTGGAGCCTTCTTCAAGGTAGATGAACTATAAATTGAAGCTTCAATTGCAGGATTCAAAGTAAGGTTCTGTATTGGCAATCCTTGACAGTTTTTACACCAGCGTTGATACCTTTTGACAGAAGTAACGCCTGTGTGAATTGGCAATTGATCTGTTGTAATGTGAAAATTGAAGCGTCAAAATTCTGCTTGGTGGGACTACTTGCAGCCCAAGCATTGCCAACTGGCAAGTGCATTCTGACAGAAGTAAAGCTTTGCGTGAAATGGCAATGTTATAATGTGAACCATATCATTTTCACGGTAATGACACAACTTGATTCTCAAAAACTACTCACTTGCAGTCCTGCAAACATTGGATTCATACAAAGCACTTGGTGTGTTGGTTTAGAGTAAGGTGCACTGTTCAAGTTGAAAGCATGAAGTCATTCAAATGTCATAGTTTCTTTGACCACTCCGAAAGAGGGGTATATTTTATAATCCTTCTCATTATAAGCCCTTAGATCAACAAAAGTACGGGTCTGGATGTTCAAAATTGTGGCAATATATCTGAGAATGCAATCGAGCCTCAGCTCTCGGGAATTATGTAGTCCTTTGCAACACTAAACAAAGCATATCCACAACCCTCAATGCCTGGTACTGAAGATGGTTTCACATAGTTGGCGTCAACACATTGGGACAGTTTGCTGACGACAGTAGAAGCCAAGGAGCTGGAATATTCTTCATAGAGATCGTTGAGACAAATATTTGAAGCGAGTGTCGACTGAAGCATCTGAAGGGAACACGGATACTGTACCTCTAGCTCAAGCGTAAAACAAAGTTACAGCATTCTCCAGGCAAGAATGAAATCGAACAAAACATTGAAGATTTACCAGACAGAAGACCTTATTTCTGAGTGCAACATTTGAGGAAAGAAACACGGGCATATACCAAAAGACCGAAGATGAGAAAATCAAATTTGCAGAAGACTACGCCCAATTGGAAGGTAGATAGATGAGAACAATGGCACACAGAAATTTCCAACATTTGAACACGCTCTTTTTCCAGGGACTTGATTACTCATTGAAAAACATTTTCAGTCCAGTACAAAAGAGAGTGCAGCGACCCATATCAATTAGAATAATACAACTCAACTCCACCTATTGTCCAAGCTCTGCCTTTTTCTTTGCCCACAACCTGTCCAAGGCACTGTCGGCATCCCCCTGCATGACATACATAACAAGCTCAGATTACAGCATCTACAGACCCTGCCCATGCAAAACTATAGATCATTCCACAGAAGGCAGAAACCCAGGCACAAATAAACATGGCGTCGTGTAAATGATAAGAGTTCGCAAGCAATAGAACATAGTTTGAAGGTAAAAGGAATGTGAAGACTGGTGTTAGCTAGTTCTTAATGATGAATTTGCATACGCCTTAGGACTCGATTTAGTTTGCTAGATTATGTCCAACAGCGAACATGCCTTAAGCGTTAAGAAAAACACTCGGATACAAATGAAATCATAAGCTGACGCAAATAGTACCTTCTATATTACCTCTCAACATAACCTTCGTCCATATACGGAATATATTAGGTCAACAAAGATGATTTAAAAAAAAGTGTATTCCAACTTTAGAAAGCGAGGAGGAACGAGAAGAGCACGCAGCAACGAACCTGAGCACGGACGAATCCGCATAAGGCGAAGGTAGTGAACTGGCCAGTGTAGACGCCGTTCTCATCGACGTGACCGACGTTCAGCTGGACGGAGGCAACATCCTTGGAAGTGATCAACCTATTGGTTGATGAACTGCAATTACAAAAAGAACAGAACATGCAGAATTTTAGAGCCTCATTCACTACCGTCGAATGCATTCCGCGGACCATAAATTTCACACTCGCAACCCCTGAATTCGAACCGGAACCCCAAAAGAGCATGAAACTAGGGTTTAGGGCTTTAAAAAGCAAAGAGCACACTACATATCGAAAATTTAGGGGTTCAGTCACAAACGTCGAATCCGTGTCACAGACTATAAGTTTCACCAAATAAAAAAATCGCTTCAGCATGACTTAAAAAAGAGACGAGATTAGGGTTATAGAGCCGTAATTGGGAGCCCCGAGGGAAGAGATTTTGGAAAACGAGGAGTTTAAGAAATGCGCGTACCACTTCCTGGGGATGTAGAGATCCACATTGTCGCCCTCCTCGTTCTGCATGATTCGAGAATTGCGAAACGCAGCCCGACGATGGCGATGGCGAACGCGAGGGCTGAGAGGAAACACGAGCTGAGAAAGAGAGCTCGGTGGACTAGGGTTTGGGGCTGTATACTTTCGCTCTCTTGGGAACGATTGGGGGAACATAGGGAACTCGAGTATACGTTTTAAATTAAACTGCACATTTTATTTCAAACAGTGTGGCCCACGCTACTTCTAGAATAACACACTGTTTAATCATTTGGACTTATTAAATTAATCCCTAAAGTCCCAAAGTCCTTACAAGAGACTCTTGGAATTTCAAGTAGGCTTGTGTGATTTCAATTTTTGACATGATTTTTTGAAATTTCTTTTGAAGATAGGAAGTTAAATTAGCTTAGTGGAAATATAATTTTTATTTCAATCGTTGCCTGGGAGCAAAAGTTATGCCACCTCAAGTTCAAAAAGTAGCTTGATTGACAACTCCAAAAAATAAAATAAAATAAAATAATTTTAAATTTTGTTCTCAAATATTATATATTTTTCTATATTTGAAGCTTTGAAACATTCTATATTTGGACCAATGATGAGAAAATTATGGAAAATCTTGTTTTGGAGGCAATCTAAGCATCTTCTTGAAAAATACTTGTTTCTCTTCACTTTAAATGCAATTATCTTGCAAGCTCATTGTCAAAGTTTTTAAATTTTCTTCCATGCATTTTTATACTAGTCTAATACATGATTCTATAGTTAGATATGCAAAAACAAAACAAAAATTTTAATTTTAAAAATTTTAATTAAATTTTTTTGCTTTTTGCAATAAAAATGGCAGTTTTGAGTGGTCTTGATGGAAAAAAGGCCTTGCGACTTGAGGGATTAAATTCAAAATAATTGTTCTGGCCAAACTATCCCCTAAAAAAAAGATAGACCAACCCCCTCTTGGTTCCCCTACTACTAAATAAAATAAAATAGAACACCTAATCCTTCAAAATCGAAAACCAAAAAACTTTGATATGGATACAATATTTGAAATATATATGGAATACATAAATGTATGATATATGGAACATAGATATCTAATATGGAGTATTTATGATGTAGTACAAGATATGGAATACAAGCTTATACAAAATATGAATGTTTTAAGCAAAATACTATTATTCTACGGCATATAGATAAACGTACAAAATATGGGATACAATTGTCAATCCCATATTGATAGCAATCTAACATGTACAAAAAAATATAGGTATGGGTGGTTATGAAAATTCACCCATTTATTTTATTATTTTATTATTGATATAATAGATGACTGATTCTTTCACTATCTTCTCAAGAGAATGTAATTCATTACAATATATTGTAATTATTTTAGACCAGACTAACCATCTACTATAAATCTTTTTTCTTGATTTTTTAATATTTCAAATGTACTAGTGTGTCCTATGCTATTGCCACAATATAATAAAATAAAAATAAAAGCAATTTTCTAATTTTCTAATTCCCCCCAAATTAAATATTCAATAACTTTTGCACCATAGGTCCAAACGCCACAAAACAAAGCCCGTGCATCCCTCCGCTTGCAGAGACCTTTCCGACGGTACCAAGAACGTGACTGAGGGATGCATAGTTCCGGAGATCTCACCGTAACAAACCAAAAAAATCAAAAGAACTACTTTAAGATATCGACTAATGGTGCCACAACCAAAATGTAAGTAAAAGTAATCTTTTTAATTTTTTAACTCATAAAAAGTTTGAAATTCAATAACTTTCACACCGTAGATCCAAATGCCACAAAACAAAGCCCGTGCATCCCATGGCTTTCCAAAGGTATGAACAAGCTACCAGGGGATGCACGGTCCGAGAAATCTCAAAAACCAAGAAACAAAACAAAACAAACAAAAACAAACTGCCTAGCTTAATGGATTGATTTTTCATTTTCTGTTAGTTTCCTTCCGGTGACTTTTTAGCGACCGTCAAGTTTGACCTCTTTGAATCATCTGGTGAAGAAACCACAGCAACAATACAGTCAACTGTTGGGACGGAGTCCATTGACATACCGGAAGTTCCGTTACCTCCATTGCGGTCAGACATTGGTGGTAACCTTTGTAATAACGTTGACTTGTGTACAGTCGCCATTTCGGGAGGCTGCTGGCCTTTGCAGTTTGCACGTGAACAATCAACCAAAATTCGGCTCTGGCTTGTTTCAACGGCTCCCCTTCAGTATGTTGCCCTCCAAAAAGTGCTGGCGTATGTTGTCCGTATATTGAATTTATTTGATCCTCTCCAAACACTCAAAAATTCCCCCCAATTTCTCAGTTGACCAGTTGTATGTCTATGACATGGTCTAAAATTCACAGCTTGAATGGGATTCATATGCTACTCAATTTCCCCCTTCTGTATACAACATGGGAGAGTGTATGGAAAATAGCAACACCCTTCAAAAAACATTCAAATTGTCGATTCAAAAGTAAGTTGTCACCACACTCAGGCAATACTCAAAATAGATGTTAATAATGATAAGACACCTTCACTCCATTTTGTATGTATAAAATTCATACCTGTTTGCTTGTGTGTTCCTGTGTCTGAGTTGTCACGTTTGACATGGAAAAAAGTGCAAACTAATACCCATAATTGGTGTGCTGGGATGCAGTGGCAAACTGGCAGCGTGAGTGTTTGCTTGCTTTTTTGAAACGACAGGAACACTTTATTCCACTGCAAGACTAACTTAGAACGGAAGTGGCCCCGATTTTTTTGACTCCGTTTGTCAACAACCGTCAGGTGAATTTTGGAAGAAGAAAAAAGAAAACGTTGCTTGAGGGAACCCAATTGTTGCTTCTGTAGAGCAAATATTCCTTCATAATAGGGCATGCACATGAATGTCTGTCAATAATGTTTTCAAAGCATCTGCAATGGAGTAAGTGAGGTACCTGAATGGCAATGGAGGCCAAGTAGTAAAGAATAATTGCAAATAAGTAAGGTAATCTGCTCTTGAAGCGAGCTTTTGAGAACTGATTGCATTTGGGGGAAGCTAAAACTCCTTGAATCAATTTTCACTAAATTTTTGTAGGAAGAGTAATGGAATTGACATCGAACCCAAGTTGTTTCATATTTTTTGGACCTTTGCGGAATTAGTTACGATTTTTTGAAGTTGAAATGCAATGGTCAGTAAAAGCAATCACCTTTTGAAATGTTCATTATTGGTACATGGAAGAAAGCAAAATGTACCTCTGTGTTAGTAGTCACTTTTAGAGCATGGACACTTTTAGAACAAGGTCACTTAGTTAAGAGCACCCTACCTTACCTATCGAGGTACATTAATAGTGAGAGAGGTATTGACTTACGGTTGTTCTTTGTGAACTTGTTAAATCATAGTTCATGTAAGTTTGAGCCATTTGCTTACCCTTGAGATTTGAGTGTTTAAACAATAAAGAACAAATTGTAACAAAAATTAATGATTGGCTATGTATGATGGGGTGGGGTGAAATGGAGTTCAACCTTTTGTGGTACCTTTATTTTATAGGCTCATCCTTTTTAGGGAAGCATGTATAGTGATGCTCTTAATTTAATTTCTAAAACCTCTTAAGTTCATAATGTGAATGATGAACAAACTGCTTTGAGGCGATGTATCTTCTAAATAACTTCACATTCATTCCAAGTAATGATTGAATCTTAAGAAAACTACCTTATTTTGTGACAAATTTAATGAAATTGAAGTAAATAATATACTTGTTTGAAGATAGAATTAAATTTAATATGGAAAACTTCTACAAAAAAATGAACTTTAAAGAGTTAATCCTTTTTAGATTAGAGTAGAGTCAAAGTGACAAATGAAGGAGTTAAGCCTAAGATGACCTAAGAATATGGGAACATTAAAAGTGGAATAGAATTAAGATGCTTTTCATTTTTAAAGAATGTAAAAGTGAAGCAAATGTAGAATTTTCTAATAGCAAATCTCAAATTTATAAAAATAACACAATTGTAAAAATAATGAAAAGGACACATTAAAATAATATGAAAAGCACTTGGTGATTTATAGAATGCAATTTTGTACGTCAATTATTTCCTCATTAGGGTAATCAAGGTGTCTATGCAAAGGAAAGATACAAGGGTGATCTCAAGTTTCAATTAATTGTAAATACAAAGTTTTTTTTATATAGCTTTGAGAAGTTTGAAGTTAGAGTGCTTGGAACAAATTTCAAACCTTGAGAACTGGAGTTTGAATTCTTCTACCGATTTTTTTTTATGTGCAATTTTTTGCTAGTTGGCTACAACCATAAGGTGTTGGCTATTTTTTGTATAGAGAATTTTTATTTTTGGGGGGTCAAAAATAGCCAAATTTTTATTATTTAAAAAAATCAATAATGAAAATTTTGTAGGTATCACCTATTTTGATATACATATCACCATAGTGAAGAAATAACTGGCTACTTTCTCGAAAATGTTAGAAAAAAATCACTGCTTCTGGCAAACCCTGAAAGTGAAAAACTGAAGAAACGGCAAAGCGATAAGCAAGCACCAAGGAGAATAATGCCTTCCACCAACCTCGCACCAATGGCAACAGAGCGGCCAGGCCCCTGATTTGGACTGACGACGGTTGACGGACGACCGTCCGTTCGCTTCTTCGTTTATCTCTTCCACCCAGCCAACTGAAGTCCATCATTCCACGCTTTCCAGACACCGTGGCGACGATTCTGGCCCGCTATTTAATCCCCCGACGTTACTGGTCTTCAGTCCCTCCACAATAATATCAATAACCACTTTCGCTGCCGTTCGACGTCCTCGTCGACGGAATCTCCAGCCGCCGTCCGTGTTAGAGACTGGGCCACTTACTTAGAATTCGTCGCAGCCTCGAATAGGCCACCCTGTCCGACGTTTTCGTCGACGGAATCTCGAGTCGCTGGCTGATGCCGGCCGTGGCCGCCCGTCTGCGGCTTGGGCTCTTCGTCTTCGTCGCCTTCCCATGCATCACAGCCTCGGTGCGGGGCCTTTCTGATTTGCTAGTGTTTGTTGTGTTTGTTGTTGCGACGCAGAGCTCCGTCTCGGTGCGCACGCAGGCTTGTTAGCAAGCCGAGTCGTGAGATTTTCCGCTTGTCGCTGGTTGCGATGGCCGCCGTGGACACGAAGAAGTCGCCGACCGTGCCGACCGTGCCGACCGTGGACGCGCAGAAGGCGACGTCGACGGTGTGGACGACGATTAAGCCGTTCGTGAACGGGGGTTTGTCAGGCATGGGCGCGACGTGCGTGATTCAGCCCGTGGACATGATCAAGGTGCGCATCCAGCTCGGGCAAGGGGGCGCCATGGTGGTGGCGAAGAATGTGATCGCCAACGAAGGCTTCGGGGGCTTGTATAAGGGTTTGTCCGCGGGGTTGCTTCGCCAGGCGACTTACACCACGGCGAGGCTCGGGACGTTCCGGATCCTCACCAACAAGGCCCTTGCGGCGAACGACGGCAAGCCGCTGCCGTTGTATCAGAAGGCGCTCTGCGGGCTTACGGCAGGCGCGGTGGGCGCGTCCGTGGGCAGCCCGGCGGATCTTGCCCTAATCCGGATGCAAGCCGATGCGACCTTGCCCGAGGCACACAGGCGGCATTACAAGAATGCGTTTCACGCTCTCACGCGGATCTCGAAGGACGAAGGCGTGCTGGCGTTGTGGAAGGGAGCGGGGCCGACGGTCGTGCGGGCGATGGCGTTGAATATGGGCATGCTCGCGTCTTACGATCAGTCTGTGGAGTTTTTCAGGGATTCCATGAGCTTCGGGGAATTGCCGACGCTTGTTGGTGCTAGTGCCGTGTCGGGATTTTTCGCGTCCGCGTGCAGCTTGCCGTTCGATTATGTGAAGACGCAAATTCAGAAAATGCAGCCCGGACCTGATGGCAAGTACCCTTACACGGGCTCCGTGGATTGTGCTATGAAGACATTGGCAACCCATGGTCCTCTGAAATTTTACTCTGGTTTTGGCACGTACTGTGTGCGAATTGCGCCGCATGTGATGATGACCTGGATCTTCCTGAACGAGGTCCAAAAATTGCAGAAGTCATACGGATTTTAAGGTGGATGACTTGATTACACTGAGGGTTTCATATATTTTAACCTATTTCTAGGGTGCCTACAGTTACTATTGATTTATTTCATTTCCTTTTGGTCCCCAAGGATTCACAAGTCTTCTCTTAAAGGCTATGCATTTAGGTTTTCTTTTAATCTGTTGAGGCAGCTTGCTTTGCTGGTTTAGAAGGTGCGTACAAAGGCCGTAGTTGTGGATCTTAGGGATGTTTTGGCCCTGATCTAAACGAGGGGCTTTACCTTATAAGTAGAATTCCGGACCTGTTGCTGAGATGATAGAATAAAGAGTTTTTGTATAATTGAGTGCAGGTTTTGTCATTCTGAGATCTGTTTTTGTGCCTCTGGGACATGCTATCTGCTACAGATATTAGGGTTGGTAGTAGGTGAGCAATGCCTGTCTTGATGAGGCTCTCTTACAGAGGTTGACGTGTCTGTCCACCAATTTTTTCTGGTCACAGGACCATGATCTTACTCCTTTACTTGGGAGTCTGGTGGTTTAGAAGAAGGAAGAAGTAGCCCAGGTGATATATTTGCACCTTGCTCAGAGGTTCTGGCTGTATCCGACAGCTCATTTCTTAAAGACATCAGTTCAATGCACTCTCAATGACTTGTTCCTATCTCGTGCCTGCTGCTCTTGTGGTCATTTGTCTCAATTTGACTGTATTTTTATTGTGATCTTGTGAGCATGCAGGCCAATACTAACCAGTTGAATTGG
Organism: Antitrichia curtipendula; assembly: GCA_951230915.1. Taxonomy (NCBI): domain Eukaryota; kingdom Viridiplantae; phylum Streptophyta; class Bryopsida; order Hypnales; family Leucodontaceae; genus Antitrichia; species Antitrichia curtipendula. The sequence goes on from OX579641.1 coordinate 3,356,970, forward strand.
TTGCTTGCAATTGCACTTGGTGATCGGTTATTTCTAACTAGCAGGATGATTATGATTTGAAATATTCTTGAAATTGTTTTCCATTGACGAAATCTCTTATGAGATGTTCACCTCAGTCGTGGTCTACTTCTGTTAGTACGATTCGAATTTTACTTCTCTGTCGAATTGCAATTTGTATAGTTTCAATCAAATGATGGGAGAGTGAGATGGCTGGAGGAAACCTGAGCGGTAGTCGATTTGTTTTATACCTGCCCGCTGGTGGTACAATCTCACGTTGGTTCTTGTCTCATTAACTCTGAACTGTTTGAATGGCAAATGCTTCGGAGTTGTTTATGTGTAAAATCTAGTTAAGAATGTCATATCTGTCGTCTGATGGTTTCCCAGGGGGAGAGTCTTCTACACAAGGTTGGCGTCCGAGGAGGTTTCATTATCTGATGCATTTTAAGGGATTTTCAGCCATTAAGAGTCAATCATTGTGAATTGATTCGTTAGCTCATGCGCTTTATGACTTTTGATCTCTCTTCTCTCATGGCCCTTGTAATTTCCGCTTGGGTATCGTTTATTACCCACCTCACCACTGCTTTTCCTCTGTCAAGGATCAGAGCAGTCGGAGCTTGATAATCACAGTCGTGATCAGTCGTCGTACTCTTTGACTGATTGGCAATTGAGTTAACTTGCCATGCAGATGGAGGCTGACGTTTCTAGGAGTTTCACCTATGGCTCTGACGCCAATTCAAGTGCACGAAGGAGGTTAGACCCTCTTTAAGTGCAAGTGCTTTGCTGGCCATGCCTTTTGATCTAATACAAGGTGAAAGAGAAACCGATCTGGGGATGAGAGAAGCGATTCAAGGTGATTAGGGACCTGATCGTTTCTCCCTGTTACCAACAGCAACTGAAGCACTTTGGACGTATTAGCAAGTGATGTCAGCAATATTTGGTTTAGTGTATATGGTCACTGATCTTTCTATGGAAATGATAAATGATAAAAAAAATTAACTCAACAGACTTGACTCTTGTATTCAATGATTTCTTCAGAGCTCTTATATCCATAGATTTGTATGGTGATCTCCCAAATATCATTCCTACATAAGTTCAAGTGCATTTGTGCTCAATTGGGGTGATACGGGTGTCGCAGTGCAAGACTTGTGTTTGGAAGGAGCCGATTTCAAGTTTCTTGAAGTGGCCTAATACTTTCAAACGATATTGTGGGGCTCACAGTTGTGTATAACCGTGCAGGACAACAGAGTCCCAAGGCGAAGCCCTAATTCACCCGACATATGCACAATGAGAACCCTAATTCACGCCAGCTACACTTTGTCTTATTCTGCCAAGGTCTACCCAGGTCTCTTACAACTATTGCATAGTATTGCCAAGAAGTGGTGATGTTTCTCTAGTTACCTCTACTGTTTTTTTCAACATGTCCCTCCATGAATTACATATGTTATCAATGTATTTTCATAAAGAATACTCGTATTTTCTGAATTGTCGGTAACCTAATTAATGGAAACCTTATTAAGAGGCATGTCGGTATTTCTATAGCGTGACAGTTTAGCGTGCAGTTACGTCTTTTTAAAGCAGTGCAATCAGGCACTTAATTAACCTAGTGCTGCTCACATCGCTTGAATGCATCGATTTGCAGAGGGTTGATAGCAAGTAAACACAGAAAGGAAATCTGTAGCTCGGTAAGGCAGAGAGAGTTGTAGTCGATTTTTTGACTTGAATTCTCGGACAGTCTCTAAATCTTGTGCAAGTTTCTGGATTACCCTGTTCTTGTCACTCCTGACATGGCACTAAATCACATGTGTAAGAGGGGATCTTGCCAAAGGTTTGTTTGAATCCCATAGCTAAATATAGTTTTCTTATAGTTGAAGTCTCGATTTGATGAGTGTTGATGCACTTCGGTTTTGTTTGGTATCCTGCAGTGAAGAAGATGAAGTTAAGTGACCACATCGGAAATGATGCGCTGTCAGTTCGCTTGCTGTATGTGGGGTAACCTTGCTGGAGCTGATTCTTGTCGAAACCCGTATCCATTTGAGCATTCTTCCATTTTCCATACGCAATTCAACGGCTAGAGTAGGCAAATTTTGTGCACCCTGAAAGTGATGATGCTGGAGAGCTTTAAGAATTGTTTTTCAATGTAAGAATTTGCATCAGATTTGTCTGAAACTAATTAAAATCAGGATCACTCCCGCATTTGCGGAGTAACGCAGGAATTTGCCAAATTAGCAGTAAATCGCATTCTAATCGAAGAATGAGGACACTAGGGTTGGCAGCTCTCTGTAGAAGATGTGGAAAGAAGCAGTTGCGCGCGGCTTTGATTGGAACATTGCTTACCCGTGTGGTTCAATTACATCTGCAACATGCGGAGTTGCTCTCGCTTTTCAATGATGCAGGACTTAGCATGATGTCTTTGTTTATAGTTCATTTCATTGTTTCTTGGTTTTGAGGAATCAGCAGGGGGAGGTCAATGCAGATATGTTTGCACGAAGACACCTAGCGTTGTTGCATTGAGTGGCACTTTGTATGGCCATCTTGACTGGCGTCTCCATGTTCAGTATTCATCATCTTTAACCTTAAAAATGCAGATTGAGCATTGAACCCATTTCTATTTTGTTTGGCTCATAATGCGGATCTCCATCTGCAAGGGATCTTCAAAGCATCAGGCTCTGATTATGAATGTCCTCAAAGAGCACCCTGGAGGTGGAATTAGGGGTCTTTATCTGCAGGATGTTCTCAAACCATTGGGTTTATGGGGAAGAAACCCTGTTCTATGTTGAATTCCTTCCTCTGGATCTTCTAGAGTACAACCTAGCAGTAGTAGTGGTGAAGTAGACCTGCTTTCACGAAGCTACCACAGCTTGCTCGGGGGTGCTATATTGTGAGCCTTGGAGCGTGAGCCCAGGAGCCTAGGAGCCTAGGAGCCTCTAATTTGTGAAGTAATTTTTAGTGATTATAGGTGTTAGGACCCATGACCGTGGATTTAGGATTTAGGGTGGAATTATAATTTTGAACATAAAAAAATACAAAAATGAAAGCATTGTAAATATGAAATGGGGCGGTATATCATATAACGGGAAAAAATACCACATAATATGTCCTCAAAATGTATCACAGCTATACTAAGATATAGCAGAGAAGTGTCATGCAGTATCTTCATAAAGAGTACTGCTAGAAGATCTGGAAGTAGACCTCTCATCAGAGTTTGATGACTGACCATCAGACTCTTTAGTGGAGTCATCTATGAACATTAGAACACGAGGATCTATGGAGCTGATCCTAGAAGGCGGTTTAGGTTCATGGCTCTGGAATTGTCTAGCTACTGCCTCAACATACAGTGGAAGCTGAAACGGTCTAGGTGGGCTTCGGAAGAATGCAGGATCTGCAAAAAAAGGTTTACGGGTAGAATCCTTCATCTTCGCAAGTTGCCTACAAATAGGGACACAACAAAATATTAGTATGGATGAGAAAATGAAATCACATAGAAAGAATTAAGAAAAATAAAGGCAAACTTACTTACTAAATTAGAGGTCTTCACAATATGGCGGACCTCCACTTCTTCATCGTCAAGGTCAGCAACAGGAGGAGCAGGGAGCATAGGTACAGGTGTTGCGTTCACATGTATACGGATGAGAGGAGCAAGCAAGGCCTTATAAATCGCCTTATCTTCTTCCAGGGCTAGAATGTGGCGACCAGTAGCTCGGCAAGCATAAATGCTTGTCCCTGCAATGATATAGAGAGAACAAAAGAAGATGGATTAGAATTCAAAAAAGAGAGTAGAGCGTGAAGAAATCTTCATCGGAAAAAAACAAACTAGAACATCTAACCTGTAGACGCGGTGCAGTCCATGAGAACGTCACCAGGCAAAGTTGTCGCCTCAACAAGCATCTGCATGAAGGCACGATCTTTTTCCCGAGGACCACGCCAGGCAATGTTGTCATTCATTGCCACATCATCCTTCCCGCAACAATTCTGGAGAACATCATCCTTGGCTACGTTGACGCCAACTGCTTCGTGAGCAGGAAGGAAGTGGAACGAGAACTTGGATTTAGAACTTCCACTCCGAGATTTGACATAAAGGGACATGTTGAAACACATAGTCTGCACAAAAATACAAAATTATATCAGATGGCAAAAACAATCAAATTTATGAGTAAAACCTAAAAATCATAGAATGGTTTCGGATTTTACCGTTTTGGAGATGTTTGAGGCTAGAGCCAGGTGAAGCCTATTCATGACGAACCAGTCAATCTCTAAATGGTAACCAAATGATTTGGCGAGACTAACAACGGATGACTTGATGGGTCGGCTGTATGGGTACATAACAAGAAGCCCCCCCCCCCCCCCCCCCCGTCGTGTAGAAACGTTTCGGCAAAGTCAAAGACGGCTTGAAGCTTTTCCTCCGAGAATTGATTCCAGTATGGGACAGAGGCTTCTGGATTGGAAATGCCCGGAACAAGTAGGCCCGCTGGAACATCAACAACAATCAAGTCGACAGCGGGACGCTTGGCCAAAGCATTGTCAAAGGAATGGATCCTTGCCGGCGACATGCTGCACACATGAAAAGACGACAAAGAAAATGCGAGAGAAAATGAGAGAAATTAGACCAAAGGAGACAAAATCCGAAAAGAAAATATTCAATGACATTGTTAGTATCTTGTCTAGGATCCATAAGTGAAAGTTTGCACAAGTAGGATTCATAATAAAATTTAGACTTATCCATTTCAAGGCTAATTGGTGACTCTATGAAATAAACAAAAAACATCTGAAGTGGGGACGCGATTTCATGGATATAAAACATTGTGTCATTGCAAGAGTAGTCTTCCACTGGTGTCATCTCGACGACGAGAGAACACTATAAACAACAACGTTCTGGACCCCGAACAACTGTAACAAACAAGGAGATTGAACCTCCTCTACAAATAAAATAAAAAGAATCTCAGAATTTAATAAACACGAAACAAAAATTAGGGCAACGTCTAGAAACTTGTAAATAAACTATACAACTGTACAAGCAAAACGGAAATATACAAGGAAAAAGAGGCACCACCTTGTTTAAAAAAGCCACAACAAAATCGATGACGCCAGGAGAAGGACCATTGTCGACTCCAAGTAAACTAGAGACGGACTCATTCAAGATGCACTGATTGACAGGAGCCACCGAATCCAAGTCAACAACATGGAGCGGCAAGCCACGCATCAAGCGCTCTTGGGTGAGCGAAAATCCTGATGAAGACTCCTTCATAGGGCCATCACTTGTCGCTTGTTCGGCATTTGGTGTCTCTGCTTTCCTCTTCTTCCCCTTCTGCTTGCCCTTGGCCTCATCTTCTTTGGCCTTTTTCTCTTGTCGTAGTTTCTTCTTCTGTGTTGTCTCTTCCGTCCTCTTCGTTGCCTCTTTCCATTTCATCTCCTTTTTCTTATCGGATATTTCACGCCTCTTGATGGCCTTCTCCCGTGCTTCACCGTCCATGCCAGCAAATTCGTCAAATTCGGGCTCTACCACTGCACTTTCCTTGATATTGTTGAAAAGAGCCAACTCCTGGGGGGGGGATGTAACCCTGGCTGCACTCCAAATACCAAGCACCGGCTTGGAGGTGACCGCTGGTCCAGTTCTTCACTTGAACGGCCGAGAACATACAGTCGGGAGATGAGCGATCGAGCCATGTGTTGAGGAAAGGCGGAAAATCAGCCTTGGCGATGGCTTTATTTGCATACAATTCAAACTTGAAATACCTGGAGGACCATAAACAATTCATCAAGAACAGATGATTAAAGGAATAACAATCTCAACACAATATCCAACAAAACCCAAAGAGGCAAAGTAAATACCTATAAATTATCCTCTTCACCACAAGGTTAGAGCCTTTGAAGTCTTTAAACGAGTCTGACTTCTTGAAGGCGTCGGCCCCCTTAAAGACTCCCATGAACGCATGCTCCCACAACCTCATCCGCCAAACTTCTATGTATTCTTGAATAGACTCAGGCTCCACGGCTGCATCCATATGCACCTGAATGTTGTCGGCTCGGATAATGCTGTCAAACATCTCAGAGGCTTTATCCTCAATCTGTAGAATTGACAAGAGATTAGTCAAATATGACTCAAACTAAATAAGAGAAAACGATAAATGCGATGGAAATGCACGATGCATATGAACAACATACCGCAGCATACCAACAGGCTTTCGATAAGAAAGCATTGAGTTTGTCGTCATTTGCCGGACGCTGTGGAAAGCATCGGGCCTCACGGGTGGGAGCGGATGAATTCATCCACTTCAACCATTTCACCTTGTGGTTGACATGAGCATTTGATGTAGCTATTAGTTGTAGCTTGTCTAAGGTCAACTCCGGAACAGTATACAGACTCTAGTGTCGTTTGATCTAATAAGAAGCAAAATCAGTTTAGTGAACTCAGAACCTGATGAAAATCAATCACTAAAGTGGAGAGGAGGAAAGCTCAGCCAAAAAGTAGAACAATGAAATAGAACAGAAGAAATACCTCCAACAGCCACTCATCACCTAACGCAGGATTGGCGACGGCGACAATCTTGGATAGCTTTTTGTAGAGATTACCAGTTGCATCCCTGGTAGAAACCCGCATAGCTGCTGCCACGCCTTCGTTCGTGACCTCCTCCGTAGGTGTGTCTTCATGATACTTGCGGACAACAAGGTCCGAAGCTACCGCAATCTCTTGCTACAAAAAATTGTTCTCAGTGAACACATTAGACAGTTTCTGGTAGATGAGAACATGAAATGGAGTTGAAAATGTGATAAACAGCAGAGATAAGAAAAACCAGAAGCATAAAACAAAATCTTACTTGAAAAATGAAAGACGTGAAGACCTCAAGAGGCATGGAGTACCAGGTCTTCCGTATGTTCTGCTGGCAGGTCTTTTGTTCCTCTTTGCTAAGAAGGTCATTGAACTTCTCAATGGGCAGGGTACCGTACTTTCGAACTCGATACAATGTATGCACCAAATTAGTCTTTACGTGCGAATTTTCGGTGTGCCTAAAGAGAAAAAATGGTCAAGTTAATTTTGAGGTGGGCCTGAAGGAAAACACTAAAAACATTAAATTATGAAATGGGAATGAGACTCACTTGTTGATGTCATGCATGACCTGCATCGTGGCTCCAGCTCGTCCTCTGGTATCCAAAATGATTGAATCCACACTTATGTGCCAATCCAAATCATCACCATGCAGTCGAGAAATATGTCGCATCCATGCTATACGCCTGTGGTTGCCGTCGCACACGTAGAATTTTGCATCTACCGGAATTTGGAGCTCTGGAAGTTCCCCCAACTGGACATTGAAATCATCATTGACAATATTCTAAAGGGGACCCCAGTCGACCTTCTCTGCATCTGAGAACACTCCCGAGCGCCCCTCCTCATCTGAAACCGACACGTAGAAAACACGAGCTCCCTCCTCATACCCATGGACGAACTTCTGTTCCAATTTAGTTAAGTCACAAGACAACGTAGGCCTCACCATAGGCATGGGCACCAAACGGCACAAGGGGATTCTCATGCGAGAGAGATTAGCCGGTGCAATACGCAAACTGGATATTGTATTCACAAAATCCAACTTTTGCGCTGCCCGTATAGCATCTTCACCTTCCGCAAACTTCCCTGAATTTGGTGTACAACCCTCGCCTATAACCCCATCTGCCTCGTCGGAACCCAGTATCTGAGGTTGGTCATCAGATTGAGTCTGATCCAATGTAGGAGCCGCTGATGCCGAGATGACAATACCCTTTTGAATATACAAGCACAAGAATGTAAGGATCGAGATCGAACCAGAAAACGCACAGTGTCACACAAACTTGTGTGAGTAAATTACAAAGAACACGAGAAGGAATAACTCGCTCCCGATTTATACCTCTTCGGTTAATGCAGTGCCTCCGACCATATTCTCTTCTGGTACCTCCACCATCTGAGTAATGTACATGAATTACGAAGAGGAATTAGTTCTAAGAAGATTAAAACTAGTCAATGACAACACTGGAACAATCAAGAAAGAGGAGAACAACATGGATTAGCTAAGATCAGTCGGACATGGTAGAGAAACCAAGTCCTAATTGAAGAAGCCTAAACTGTTCGTGAGTGTTCCATCAAGGCGGGATAGAGTTGTTTCTCTTGTTTATGAGATGATGGAAGTTATTGGTACTTGTAACGTGCCAAAGAACAGGATCCAGAGAACACCTCAGCACGTTAAGTCTCCGCATAGTTCAACTGATCAGCCCCGAGATGGTGTTATGGATTCTTGTCTCTCGCTAACGAGAGCTCCCCCGACCGATTCCACTTACGGGAAGAGGACCGTGATCAATAATTATTGACTCAAAGGAAAAACGACCACGATAAGAAGCGGGGGTGAGGACTTTGGAACCTGTCGCGAGCGGGGAGCTTGGCAGATACTCTCTCGCCGACGAGACGCTCTGGTGGGATCAGATTTCTTGGGAACGACACGCGACAGGGTGTGGCTGAAACCAGCGTGCCTCGTCCCGACGTTCTGTCACAACAAAACTATCGTCGCCCTAAAGCTGAGAGGAGGCATATGGTGGCGGTTAACGGGACCCCATGGACGCCTCAATTCACAAATTCTCCGCCCAGCTGAACTGATCAGCCTCAAGATTGTGATCTGGTTTCACGTCTCTCGCTAACGAGAGCCCCCCCGGCCGATTCCACTTACGGGAAGAGGACCGTGAACAACAAATACTGACTCAAAGAAAAAACGACCACGTTAATAAGCGGGGGTGAGGACATTGAAACCTGTTCCGAGCGGGGAGCCTTGCAGGTTCTCTTTCGCCGACGAGACGCTTTGGCGGGGTCAGATTTCTTGGGAACGATACACGCGAGGGAGTGGCTGAAACCAGCGTGCCTCGTCCCGACATTCTGTCACAACAAAACTATCGTTGCCCTAAAGTTGAGAGGAGGCATTTGGTGGCGGTTAACGGGACCCCATGGACGCCTCAGCTCACGAATTCTCCGCCCAGCTGAACCGATCAGCCCCGAGATGGTGATCTCGTTTCTTGTCTCACGCTAACGAGAGCTCCCCCGACCGATTCCACTTACGGGAAGAGCACCGTGAACAATAAATATTGACTCAAAGAAAAAACGACCACGACAAGAAGCGGGGTTGAGGACATTGGCACCTATCCCGAGCGGTGAGCCTTGCAGGTTCTCTCTCGCCGACGAGACGCTCTGGTGGGGTCAGATTTCTTGGGAACGATACGCGCGAGGGAGTGTCATAAACCAGCGTGCCTCGTCCCGGAATTCCGTCACAGAAAAACAATCGTCACCCTGAAGCTGAGCTGAGGCATATGGTGGCGGAGAACAAGACCCGTTGGACGCGTCAGCACGTGAAGGCTCGGGGCACATGAACTGATCATCCCCGAGACGGAACACTGGTTTCACATCTCTCGCTGAAGAGATCTTCTCCGAACGGGTGCACTTACGAGATGAGCACCGATAACCACAATTTCTGACTGAGAGAAAAAACGACCACGACCAGATGCGGGGTAAGGAATTTAGAACCTGTCCCGAGAGGGGAGCTTGGCAAGTTCTCTCTTGCCGACGAGACGCTATGGCGGGGCCAGATTTCCTGGGAACGGTACGCCCGGGGGAGTGGCTTAAATCTGCGGCCTCATCCCAAAATTCCGTCACAGATAAGCTATCGTTGCCCTAAAGCTCCACTCAGGGATTATGGTTCCGGGATCGAGACCAAATGGACGCCTCAGCTCACAAAGGCTCGGCCCAGCTGAACTGATCTGCCCCGAGATGGTGATCTGGTTTCACATCTCTCGCTAACAAGAGCTTCTTCGACCAGTTCCACTTACGGGATGAGCACTAATAACCACAATTTCTGACTCAATGAATAGGGTTCTACGACCAGAATCAGGGGTATGGACTTTGGCACCTGATCCGAGCGGGGAGCCTGGATGATTCACTCTTGTCGGGGTATGATTTCCTGGGACCGGTAGGCGCAAAGAAATGGTCGGCCAGCGACCCTCGTCCCGAAATTCAACCACGGCAAAACTGTCGTCGACCTAAAGCTGAGCTGAGGGCTTATGGTGCCGGACAACGTGATTCGATGGATGTCTCAACACGTGAAGGCTCGGCCCACATGAATTGATCAGCCCCGAGACGGTGCACTGGTTTCACGTCTCTCACTAACGAGAGCTTCGCCGACCGGATCCTCTTACGGGATGAGGACCGTGAACTACAAATTGTAACTCAAAGGAAAGAAGAAAACGACCAGAAGAGGGGGTAAGGACTTTGGCACCTGTTTCGAGCGGGGACCCTGGATGATTCCCTCTCGCCGACGTGAGGATGGTCGAGGGTCAGATATCGTGGGACCAATACGCGCGATGGATTGACCGGACAGAGTGCCTCGTCTCGAAATTCAACCACGGCCGAACAACCGTCACCCTAAAGCTGAGCCGATGGCTTGACGTGCCGAAGAACGAGGCCCAGCGGACGCCTCAGCACGTGAAGGCTGCACGTAGCTCAGCTGATCACCCCGAGATGGTGCAACGATGAGACGTAGAAACCCTAACAAGAAGCTATTCCGGAAACTGAACCCTAGGAGAGACGGTTCTTGCTCTTCCTTTGCTGCAGCGATAATCGGCGACCCTAATCCATTATTCGTGAGGCTGGCCGTGCGGAGGGGATATCATCTTCACAGGATTGTTCTGGGGGCGGGGACATCTTGCATGAAATCGAAACCTCAAGATTGCACCATGTCCTAAACCCCTCGACACCGAATTCCAAAGCGAATGTCCCTGGGGGGATAGCGGATGGATGGAAGCAAGACTAACCTCAGACTCCCCCGCTTGGGGATCTTGTTGCAGTACAACATGGACGGCGATTGCTGGTGTCCCGCGGCAAAGATTTGCTCTCCCGCTCCTCGTGTCCATTTCGGCAGCCTGCAATCCCTCGATCCGTCGTCGGTGCAACGATGAGACGCAGAGCATGGAGGTATCGAATTCGTGTGGAGGTAACGGAAGAGGTTCTCGGATTTCAAGCGAAGTACCGTCATCGACTTGAGAACCCTATGTCTCTGTCCGGTTTCGGGTGGATGAGAATCGACACTGCTTGACTTTTTTAAAGGCTATGCGCCCCTAACTATTTTTCTCCCTTAGTGTAACAACCTTGATTTAGAGCATAACACATTGCAGATCAAGCATCTGTCATCCTCACACAGGGAAATTCTCAAACAAATCGACTTAGCATATAACTTAGTAAGAGTGGCACGCAGATTTTTTATTTACTTACAAAGATGATGCCCTGCGTTTGGGCAGCCTCATCAACGTCACGAGTCCTCTGCATAAACGGGTTATTAGAATTTGTTGATTCTCCAAAAAGGGGCTTGTCGAGGATTGTTCCTTCCTGGATGTGCTCCCCCGTCCCAAATTCTGGATCCCTACTTAATAACACCTTCCGTGCTTGTTTCGACCTAGTCATTCTAACTCTCCTTAACTCTCTAGAAGTAGAGAAATACAGCTTACTTTTTCTTCTCTTGCATCTCTTTCCCCTACTTAAATCAGTCCTTGATGTTGATGATCGCATTAGCATCTAGGAGATCTGCTCCACTACTTTAGTTCTATGAGATTACATACTGCAGGACCTACTATATATTTGAAGCTACTGGACATCATCATCTTCAATTTTAAAAGAGCTTTTCATTCCTCGATGTTACCTTTTATATGGTGGAAGGATGTCTTCTGACGTAATGAATTGTAGTACATGACAGTCATTGTCATTACTTATCATTCACAAATCTTATATTTCCCTGATGGAGGATATCTGTTTGCGTGGGAACTCTTTTTAGGTTACCTAAATAGATCTTAGTGGATTCTCATATTATACTGATAGCCTTATTCACCTTCATCCGCTATACGTACACAATTACATATTCGTCTAAATCATTAATACCTTTCCGTCTAAGTACTGGGATCGTATTCATGATTCATATCTTCTATGATTTTGTGGAAATCAAAGGCCTTCATTGTGCGCTATCTGTAGGTTCTCTGATACATGTCAGTGCAGACTAGAATTTACAATTGCTTGGATCACGAAATCTCATGTTCACTGTCATTTAATTTGAACGTATGCGCCGCTATTCTGGGATTTGAGTATTCCCAAGTGCAATCATGTTCAAATTACTTTAAGTTTATAGTTGAACATCAAAGACCTCGTTCTATATACAGGTCTAAGGTTCTCAAGTCCTGACCGATATGTCTGCCGCTTTTTGGTTGTTATTTGTTTTTTCGTACTGCCTCATTTTTTGATTTGTGGCATCATGGCTTCCATTAGAGCTGATGGACATGAAGTTCCTCTTCTTCTGCGTCTGAATGCTGATGGTGTAGCAGAGATTACAAGCCACTTGATTCACGTCTGGTATGGTTTTTCTCAGTGCTCAATCTACGTCGAGGAGGAGATTCTATCAGAGTCGGGAACTCTTCTTCACTCTGTTCTTATGTCTAAGACTCAAACTGACCAAGGGAATTTGTGGATTCTGCCAATGGGTTGTTACAGAGCATTTGGATTGTTGTCTAATATAATTGCTGCTTCTTCAGGGTTGTTGACACCACAGTCTGATGCATCAATTGCACAGGCTCCGTTTCTTAGAGTAGTAAAAGTCGAATCAGGGTGTCCTCTTCAGTTACATGATGGGACGGGAAGCGGTAACGTTCCTATACCTCGAGAGGGAATTTCAAGTCCAATAGTTGAGTTGTCAAGCGACTCCGAGGACAAGACGCCATATATGAGTCGTAGTTCTCCAACGGTATCATTCCCACCAGAAACTTTGACAATGCCTTTTGCATCTCAGTCTTGTTCTCTTCGTGAAAGTAGTCCTACTAGTTCGAACCTCTCACGCCCTCCTCTCTATCCAAGTGGTCGTTCATTCCCTAGTGTGATGCAGTGCATCCATAAACTGGCGAGTATTAGAGGGTCTAGAAATGAGCTAGCCCATCTCAATTTTAAAACAATTGATTACCAGAAGGTCCAGTTCCTCCCAACGAGTTTCAATGGTGATATTGTTTTTGAACTGCCTCCATGCACATCATCCGCTTCTTCGTGTTCCTCTAAGAACATGAATGGCATGGATAAACGCTACGATGGTCATACTTGGTGTCGTACCATGACTTCAAACATTCACAATGATTTAGGTTTGAAATTTAAGAAGTCTTCCTGTGCTGGTTACTTGGCTTGCAGTAATAGTGCCTGCGATTATTTGAAGAGGTGTTCCAAAAGGAACGAATCAGAATGGATTGGGAACACTAGTACTCCATTCCAAGTGGGGACAAATCCTCCTAAAGATTCTACAGTAGTTTGTAGAGTCTGCAAATTAACACCGACTTGTGTAAATTTCTGTGACGCTCGAATTTACTATGTTATTGGTGTGGCTGACATGACGAGGGCTTGCATTCATCTAGGAAATCATAACCACCCAATTGCAGATGGTCTGTGTAGAGATTCCATTAACACCATCTCTGGACTCATTGAGAAAGAAGTGAAAAAGGCTCCTACTGCTAAAGCGTCCGCCATTGCAGTGGCTGCTAGTAAAGAGTTTTTGGACACATTCCTTGTTCATGCAGGTGACGGCCCGAAGGAAATGCTAAGGGGAAAGGCCTTGGATGATGTTATGGACAAGTTCCAGGTGCTCAGTTCGCCAAACGTTCGGAACATCATTGCGTCCTTCCGCAACACCGGCAGTGGAGGAGGGGAGATAGATCGCATATTGGCAATGAAAAAACAAGCGAAAATGGAGTTCATTCATGACAGTGTATTCCCTGGACAAGGACAAGAGAAGGTGTACCTTTTCAAGATGCTCGTGGATGGCCAAGGGAGTGGAGTCGACCTCGTCAGGCGGATGCAAGTAGGAGGAGATCTGGCCAATTCCTGGCTCATGTTTGATCATGTCAAACATGTCAAAGGTTGGACAACTATCGCCTGCCATGTTTACGACTCTGCCTATTGCAAGGTGATGACAATTGCAGTATGCGATATGCAGTCAGAAGATACAGAAGGCCAAATTATCATGTGGCGTTGCCTTAATCGAGTGATGGAGAAGAACGGCTTCCCGAATCCTAACTTCAAAGGCTTCATGGCCGATGGTGCTCAAGCGAATTGGAATGCTGTTCGAATCGTGTACGGCACTGGCAACCCGAAGGATAAGATGATTGATCGGGAACGGACGTGCCTTTTTCATTGGGCAACCTCCATGAAGCAACACACTGAGAGATTTATCAAGCGGGAGTTGCAATGTCAGCATGTTCGGCTATGTAGATCATACAAGGATGCAAAGACATTAGAGGAGTCTGAAAGTAAATACTTGCAGATCAAGGCATGGTGGTACTCGTCCGGTGCAGCATCTACTGAATCTCTGAGGGAGCTTGAGCTTTGGTTGGCATTCTGGCACTTCAGATATCGACAGTGGAGTGGTTTCATGGAAACGGTTAGTTTCATACTTTATTTAAAGTACTTCACACTTGCTCAAGATGACTACTGAGGTTTGATTTCTGTATTATATGTAATATGACGTCTTTAAGTCTTGCAGGAAATGTCCTCAGATGAATTGGCTGATATGCCTTCTTGCAATTTATCTGAAACAATACACAACAAGTGGCTCCAAGCATCTGGGAAGCGCGGCACAGACTTATACGTCGCGACATGCGACGATTGGGTGAGAGCTTTTATGCAGATGACAAACTTTCGAGTGTACCTCAATGGCGGCCCGTCTGGATTCGGCCCATCTAGGTAGGACTTGAAATTGAAGAGGGCAGTTGCATCTATGGATGGAAAGAGAATCACCGACGCCCTATGTAGTATGCCCGGTGCTGAGGAGGTTTGCACGCGCATACCTCATTTGGAAGGAGAGGAAGTCTTTGGTTCCTCTAAGCGTCCGGCTGATGTACCTATTGGGTCCGAGGGTGATTCTCATCGCCCGGACAAGGTCAACTTCTCCCATCCCCGAGTGCAAAGTAGATCTACTGATCTTTCAAATGCAAATCAAGTTGATGTTACTCCTGAAATCCCTCATGTTAAGCATGTACTTGAGACTGATTGTGATCCTTCAGAATGGCACATATCTCGTCTTTCTGTGAAGTCTAAGAAGAAGTGTCATGCCATTCAATCGCAGACAGAAGTGAAGTGCAAAATGACCATAGTTAGGGGCTCCAGAGCCACTGCTGCTCCAATATATAAGGGGTAGAAGCGCGAGTTCAAAGGCACAAGAGTGGAGGTAGACGAGTTCTGGTTCTGCCTAGACGACATTAAGCGTTGCGTGATGGGACCTAGGAGGTCTCACGTCCTTAGTTGACCACGAATCCCGAATATTTGGCCAGTGTTGATCGGCACAGCCCTCACCTCTGAGGAGATTATTCTCTTTGAGGAGGCAGGGTTCCGCCTCCAGGAGCGTCCGTCTATGTCTCCACGACGCCTATTCACTTCCTCCAACCTTTTTGAGGTTATGGAATGGACTTATGCAAGACCACCTCATGCTGACAAGCCCCCATGTATTCGGAATGGAAAAAGCATCCGGAAGAATGACAGGGCACCAACTGATGATCACCGCAACCAATGGGAGAGTGCTAGGAATGTGACCGGAATTATTCTTGGAGTGAACATCTTGCCGTATCCGGGACTTGGAGCTGTCATCACTCTACAATCTGGCGTAGAACCTCACCACATGATATATCGCATCAGTCTCTGCAATTTCCCAGCTTGCACGTGCCTGTACTTCACCGGTATGATAACTACATCCATTGGGAAGCGAGGGAAGTATGTCAATTGCAAACATTTGTATTATATCTTCCGGTTTTTGTGCAAGTCCGACTTCAAGGAAGACAAGTTCATTCATGCTCCAAGCATGAGTATGGATGAAGTGATGATACTTCTTCAATCAGCGGGGATGATTAAAAACAATGTTTAATATTGCAGTATGAAGGCTAGAATATGCTATACTAGAATACTTAGAATTTGGACGACTCTATGTATACAATTAGCAGCAAATGCTTTTAATGTATGAGCATCTTTCTTGAATCTGTCGATTCTTAAAAAATGCAAGTATATCCAGTATTTCAGATTTTATCTTTTGTGACCTGTTTGTGCATATTCCAAAGTGATTCATGAATGCAATGTGTGCTTTCAGTGTGTCATAAATACTAAACCATGTATGGCATTAAATTGGATTTTTATAGAGACTTGGTGCCGAAGCACGTACACTGAATATACAATATAAGCTAAAAATGATCCGTTCAGGAGTTTTTTTAACACTTAGCCGTAGTAATCTTTTCTAAACTGCGCCAAGGTCTAGCGGCCAAATTAGACGTCTCGGTACCAAAAGTAGAATTTCAGGGGGGTATCTTCGCGATAGAATCCAGCGATAAATTTGTAAACTGCTC
Source organism: Antitrichia curtipendula (assembly GCA_951230915.1). NCBI lineage: Eukaryota > Viridiplantae > Streptophyta > Bryopsida > Hypnales > Leucodontaceae > Antitrichia > Antitrichia curtipendula. Next base: position 3,373,374 of record OX579641.1, read on the forward strand.
CATACTTTTGTAGCTTCATTTGGCGTCTTGGTACCAAAAGCACAATTTCGTGAGAGTAATATTTGCCACAAATCTTTAGGAATCCCATTACAATCTAAAAAAGGATAATCTTTTTGGTCCCATGGATGCACGATTAACACTGAATTTTAAATCCTGTAAATCACTCACAGGATCATACAAAATGCAGGAACAAAAACTGCTACACTTGTGGGCCCAAGTGTCTCGATTGGGGCCTCAAGTGCTATATGTGGAGGTCCAAAGTGTCTCATCTGGGGCCCCAAGTGCTACACAGGGTTAACACTAATCCGCAGGTATTGTGAACAACTACTCTAAGTCCTTTTACATTAGTTTATTTCAAAAATTCCAATTCTGTGTTGTATCTCTATTAGTAAATGAAATGGCAATAGACGTCATCACGAGAAATAATTTTTAGAACTTAAAAACATGAAGTACCTAAAGTAAACAGGGATGTAATTGTCTACTACAATGATGGGTGGCAGTCAACTCACGCCAATCTTAAGCTTGCCTAATTATGTATCTAAAGTATTCTTATATTAGCTTATATTTATAATTCCAATCAATATGGGATAATCAAAGGTCACTATTCGATATACTGAATGTACCTATAAAGAGTGTAGGAAGCAAAAAAATAATTTTCTAAATCTGTTCATAGATCCACGGTAATAGGTCCACGGCCGCAAGTCCGCAGTCATAGGTCCACTATTTCTTACCTAGAATTTTTAAATATATTCGGGTTTTTTTTTCCTAACACTAAAAAATTTAAAAGTTATTGAAAGTCAATCTTTGGGCTCACAAAATGTACGCTCACAGCCCTTAAGCTCGCATTTCTAGGCTCACAAACTAGCGTCGTTGCAGCTTGCTCACGAAGTTCATTTGTTCTTGGAAACTAAAGGTTGCTAGTGACTGTGCGACAACAAGCCAGTACTCGCTGTATACTAGCATTCCAAACCTGTGAGGTATGAAACACATTGAACCTGATTTATTTGCAGCATTCTCAAGGATGTTTGTATTCAGTTGGAAATCTGCTCTGGTCGAGTCTCACAGTACTCGCAGTCAAAGGCTTGTTCGGGTCTTCAGATGATTGGGAACAGTTTTGTTTCTTTGTTTCTTTTACTTTTTGAAAAAGTGCCAGGATGGCAATCAGTTGAAATTTGGTGAAGCACTGTATTTCTACATTTGTCCATCTCTTGGACAAAAAAACACTTTTCAATTATATTCATGCACTTTTTCATCCAAATTAAGTGACTTCATCCACATTTTAAACAGAAATGAAAAATTTCTAGAAATAAAAGAGTACTTTTTATTCTGTGAAAAGTAGAGATTTATTTTGAAACGGTGTGATTGGCCCCATGGTGCCAAAATAAAGGGCTGATTGGGAATGAAGTGAAAAAGGTTGGGCCACTATTTTTGTTGTTGAGCACATTTCGTTTTATGAGGCTAGTCAAATATTTGTATTGTTCTTTTGTTCTTTTGGCAAATGAACGTGATATTTGGATACTTTATGCAAAATTATTGAAGGATAGTCTAAGTTTTATTGTTACATGTTTTTTAATTTGGTTTGATGACAATTGGTATATACTGATGGGGGACATGTATACTAGGTGAACAACTAATCAACTAGTGCTTGGAAATTCTAGCCGATTTCTTCCCATTACACTAGGGGGAGGGTCATTGCATTAATGACGTTTGTATGCATTAGAGAGGTTATTATTTTATTACTTCAAAGAGGTTCTATTGTATGTAGTCTTATGAAAAATTTGAAAATTAGTATACCTATTGATGATCATCGTTTACTAAAGTTTGATCTTACATTGGTAGCTTATTGCTTGAATGATTGTTTACTAAAAAGCTTCTTGACAATAGTCCCAAGGTTTACAATTTAGCAAAAAAAGAATTTGTTTACTTTGTGGTAAGGTAGGAGGTCCATAAACCACCCTTTTAAACCCTTAGTGCTTCAATGTCCAAAATTTGAATGATGAACAAAGAGGTTGCAAGGGCTTTCTTGACCACATAACTTCTCATTCATGTAGATCAATGCTTGACTTTTAATCCCTAAAGCCCAATGTACCTATAGGGGACTATTGGGGTTTGGGATAGGTTTGTGTGATTTCAATTTTTTACATGATTTTTTGAAACTTTTTTTGAAGATAAAAAATTAGATTATCTTATGAAAATATAATATTTATTCAAATCAATGTCTAGGAGCAAAAGTTATGCCACCCTAAGTCCAAAAAACAACTCAAGAGGCATCCCAAGAAAAAATCACAATTTTTTTTCTTCTCAAATATTATATTTTTGTCTATATTTGAAGCTTTGAATTGTTCTATTTGGACTAATGATGAGAAAGTTATGGACAATCTTGTTTTTCAAGCAATCTAAGCATCTTCTTGAAAAAAACTTGTTTTCTTTATTTTAAATACAATTATCTTACAATCTACATTATCAAAGTTTTTGAAATTTCTTCCATGCATTCTTATTTTAGTCCAGTACAAATTTCTATGGTTAGATGTGCAAAAAAAAAAAATTTAATTTTAAATATTTTGCTTTATGCAATAGAAATGGTAGTTTTGAATGGTCTTTGATGGAAAAAAGACCTTGGGACTTTAGGGGTTTAAAAACCTACATTTTTTGTATATCATCAGAATTTGATGAAATTGAGGTAAATATTATATGATTTTAAGATATATTAAACAAAAATATGTAAAAATTCAAGAAAAAATTTAAGGCGTGAAAGGACTAAGCCTACCCAACTCATCATTGGTAATAATAGAGATATATTTCAAGGAACATGTCACTCATTCCTAGATAGGGGACACATTTAGAATCCAATCGGATTATGGACCTCCTACCGTACATAGGATAAATGACATTGTTGGATGGTTGTCCATTTAAAAAAAAAATTTAGGACCATGGCAACCAGGGCATGTGGCATAAATTAACATGAAGTTCAATGGCATGTCACAGCTCACAATCCCTAGCCTCCCAAGACCCATGGACATTGATATGTGAGACTAGGCAGTTATTGCCTCTTTTGAGTGCGTAGTGCCATGGATGTCACTATGCACTCAAAATAAATAAATAAAATTCAAATTTAATTATTTTTTCAATTATCCCCTTTGGTGAGTTCAAAAAAATTAAAAAATTAAAAAATTAAATTAATTAAAAATTATTTTTCAACCCCCCTCCCTTTGATATATATATATATATATATATGAAGTTGTATATGTATCCGTAACTATATATGTACACTTAGCTGTACATGTATCCGTATCAAATATTGTATATCCATCGTATCCTAAATTGTTTTTTTGAATCGACGGTGCTCCAAGGGGTTCTGATTTATTTTAACACAATCAATTGCCCTCATTGACCGAAATACCCAGACAAGTAGTTACAGCCTCTTTTTAGTGCATAGTAGTGAGACTCAATTTTATTCTGTCAAACTAGTGGGATTGGATTTGACTTTTCAATTTTTTAGAAATTCAAGTTTGTGGACTGACCATGACACCTAATCAAATGGAGCCTCACGAACTCTCTAACATCTCCGGATGTTACTAAGATTGCACTGCAAATTCAAACCTAAAATTCGTTAAAACGGTGGATTTTCAATGAAACTGGCAGCGTTTCATTCACGCAACTAAAACCTCACATTTTTTTGTCTGTCCAAGTTTTTCGAGCTCCGGCCACTGAAAACTCCTAGTTTTCAAAAGTTCTTGGCACTTGGTTTCAGAGTTTTGAGTGCTTTACAGTCTTAATTCCGAATGCGTAACAGTCCTCATTTTCAAAGCTTTGGGCACTCAAAAGTGGTAAGGTAGGAGGCTCTAATTTAGACCCTCTTCTTTTTCAAACTGTCCCATAGGTGGCTTCGAAAGCAATAGTCAGTGGATGTAAGTTGGAATGCTCATAATGTCGGAGCATTGATGAGGTTTGTTCATACTTCTTTAATGGATGGAATAAGAGCTGGGGAGGGTCCATTTCAAAGTCAAAGTGTGTCCACTTAATTTTTCTAAATGGGAATTGATTGCCGAATTGCCTTCTTACACATGTTAAAAGAAATGTAGGGTTCGTTTAAGTGTAGTAAGGGTCACATTCAGGAACCTTCGTGTATTACTTTTTGAATGCCTCACTGCTTGTTTTTGGTCTAGCCATATCTTTTTTCAGACTCTGCACGTGTGGGTTTTGCAAGGCCTAGGATCACAAATAGGTGCCTATTGCAGAATTCTTTGAAAACTCATAAGTAATTCATAAATGCTCCGAAAAATATGAAACCACTTGTGTTAGATTCCACATCAATTTTTCTTCGAGTGAAAAATAAGGAAAAATAATTTTGTGCATCTAAAATCCATCTTAAAAGGCCAACCAGCCCTTAAAGTGACGGTTTATGAGCACACTACCTTTAAGTCAATTTTCAGAGTTTCAGGCATGAGCACTTGTGGCTTCATTTATCAAAGCTCTGGGCAGCTGAAAAAGTCGCAGTTTTGGAGTTCAGAAACATGCCATTTTAACAAATAAGACCATATCTCATTTTGCCCCTGAGTTTTGCCCTAAAGATCAGGTCAGCTGGCCCTATCTGTAAACCAAGAGCCATGATTTCTTCTGTTCAAATTGCAACTTGGGACATGACTAAGGCCATGAATGGGTACCAGGAAAGTATCGCATTTGTCAAAAACTACACACAAAAGCTCTTACGGTCAAAATTACGTGATGTTGGTGCAAGAGTGCATGATGGTCCACATGATGGCTGCACCTGAACCACCGCCTACCACTGTAAATTCAACTTCACGCAAAGCCTCTAGCAATTCTACACCAAGTCTAGATTTTAGAGTTTTTGTGCATGCAAATGAAAGTCGCAATTGCTTGCCTCTACAAAACCAGGGCCCTGGAAACATGAGGATCCACGACTTCATTGACTACTGAATCGCACTTGCTGTGAAAGAGGTTTTGAGGGGAGACTTAGCACAAAGAGCACGTACTAATAAGCAGTCAACATTGACTCTACAATTGGAGCCTTTGACAAATTGTTGCAAACATTCAAAGGACAGGAATAGAACGTGGGAGCATGCTCTTTTAATTCACACCATGAATCAATTAAGTGGGTGCCAACGAGCACAGCGTGAGAGGGATGGGCAGGGATTTTTACGGCAGCAAAAGTTGAAGACATCTGAAGACTTAGAAATTCGCCATGTTTCTGTAGTGATGGAGGGAGGGTTGAATCATTCTGTTCGTGCTGCATCAACTTTTTGTGCAAATCAGTCAATACCATGTCTGTTGAGTCCACAAAACAAAAAGCTGATTGTCAATTTTTCTCGTGTGACGGCCCTTTGATCTCTAATAGTTCCATGACACTGTTCTGTGTAGAATCTTCTAAACGGGTGCACAAATTTCATGGCTGGTGAACAAAAACGTCAACCCTAACTCATCGACGTGGCTTGCCTTCTCACAAAGAACCACAGTCACCATGCTTCATAGAATTGTGTCATGTTAAGCTAAGTGAAGGCCAAATTATATTAGTGATGTTCATTCAAGTTCTGAAAAGTCCCACTCATATAATTTGGCCTGCAATGGGGCTCACTTACTTTACATGAAATTGACAACCTCTACCTGATTCTAGTTGAAGCTTCAAAATAAAAGAACTGTTATTTCAAATTTTAAAAATATTTAAAAGTAGATGTGGTGCATTTCATTTCAATTGTTTTAAATAGGGTTTCATTTTTGGGTACCATAGCACACTGAAATGATTTTCTGGCATGTTGGGGGCAATCTTAACCATTTCATTACTAGAATTGTTAAATGTTTCTGGCTCGTTCCATGTTGCATATTCTGGCATTTTCTGGCAAACTAAAGCATGTCATTACCAGAATTGTGGCAAGTTCCATGTTCCATGTTTCTGGCATGTTCCATGTTGCATATTCTGGCATCTAAAGCATTAGGAAAAACCTGGACTCTCTAGAGGGATGTTCCTATGCTGGTCAGATGAAATTTTAAAAATATACATTAATTTTCATTTTTTCATTTTTTTCCATTTAAAAATAAAAAATGTATTTTTTCATTTCCTATATTTGCACATCTGAATGACATGACTCGACCCTCTAGAGAGCCAAATTTTCTCTAATGCATTACCATTTTAACAGACAGGAGAAGACATTTAGCTCCAATGGGTCACATACACAATGATGCCTTTCATTGTCTTGGCTGATATCATGAAATTAGTGCTTTCAAGGCTTGCTTCTTGAGAGCTAAATTTATCCCAGTTCTTGTGCAGGTAGAGTGTCACAAATTTTTGGCACCTTAAACTGTGCCAATATAATGAAATTGACTTTTATTCAAAATCAATCAACAAGAATTCAAGTAAAGAAGATTACTACGAAGGGAACTTGTCAAAGATTAACTGAATTGTGTGTGAAAGGTACTTCAAATTATTCTGGAAGAAACAAGCATACCTTCATTGTTTTGCTGATGCTGATAGCAATGTACTCAGAACATTCTTTAGTCTTTATCTCCAGGAGCACCTTGGAATCAGAATTTACCTCCATGACTTGAGTGCCTGCAAGAATTATATAATTTTGGTCATCGAGTGACATTAGAAGAATACTCTGCAAAAATTGTTCCCCAAGTTTCATTCAAGTTCTAAGTAGTCAATCAATCGTTTGCCAAAGAAATATTTTTGACATGAATTTGTTAAAAAGGTAATTTTGGTGGCCTAATATGCCACGATTCTGCAAGCTTAGTGACTTCACATACTTAGAAAGAAAGCATTCTATGACAATGTCAGTGTTTAATAAAATGGCATCTTTCAGAACACCAAAATTCTGAAATTCAAGTGCCCAGAGCTTTACAAACATTCAGTATTGATTCGAGGGCAACCGAAACTGTCCAAAAAATGCCGTTTTAAAAATGACGCAGAATTGACTGTCTACTGGTCAAGTATCACATTTAGCAGGATTCCATTGTTTAAATGCTCAAGATTGAATGCCAAATGTGATATATGACTCAGTTTATGACTCATAGTGCATCCCATCATTTCTTTTTTTAATTCTGGCATGCAATTCACTCTCTCATTCGTTCAACGTCAACTTACCTACCACGATCACAGGGTTCTCGTTCAAGAGTTATATGCTAGTTCAATTGAATTGAAAAAAGCTACGTCAAGAATTTTGACTCGTTTTTGAAAACAGTTCATGAGCACGCCCTATTTTCCATATGTAACCGTTCTCTTTAAACCACTTACCTAGTCGATCCATACCTGGGCTCTTCAATTCGGTTAACTAGTCCATAACCAAGAACAATAATCGTGTTTGTGATGATTACACCCAATGTCATGTTTTATAATCTAAACACCCACACCTTGACTAAACTAAGCGATTCTTACTCAAACAACGACCCAATTGATGTTCGGCCCAGCTTGCATTCTGTGTGACCCTTTCTCGGTTCCACTAATCATGGAGGGCCAATGCTAATATCTTTCACAAGAAAAGAGATCGTGACAACTCTTTTCTTGCAGTCAGCTAGGGGTGACAAAGAAACGCCTTTTCTGAAAGTCCGTCCCACAAGTACTAGCGTACCAGCAACGCACATAGGAACAGACTCTACCGTGCACAAGTTTATAAAGAATCACGCTAATGTTTGTGTTCTCACAATCTGCAATCGATTCACTGAATCCATCTTTAGACATATCTACTTCAAACTGCGATTGATCGAAGACTGATCAATCATGGCGAAGTTGATGAGCGCCGCGCAATACTCCAAGTACCACGGCGGTCCATCAGCTCTGGAGGTAACAATTGAATCCCCCAGGTCTCATTGACACTGATCACTGATTGTACTCACGGATCAAATACATTCGTTCAAGCTTCCGTTCCAGATGCATCAATGCTTGATGCTCACGGTTATTTTTCAGTGATAAGAAATACCTATATAAGTGATCGGCGTCCTGTTTGCATATCGAGATAGGCGGCGTCATGTGGAATCCGCCATCTTCCAACTTGTGTCTCCAATTACTTTCCGATCCAGAAAAATCCTAAGTAGAGGGCTCCCACCATCATCGCGATCGGTGAAGCCCAGTTGGTGATCGACTTTGTTTGAGGGGACAGGGCAATGGGGAGAGTGGATAAATCACACTCCAATCAGTTCTCTAGTAATTGGTGTATACATAATGCTTTGTGACTGGGAGAGGAAGGCGTCTTCCGATTTGCAGTTCTTTATTTCTGCATCCCGGTCATGTACACTTCACTGGATCCAGAAAAATGAATCACTTGGTAGTCAGTAGTCGGTTTTGGTGCTCATGCTGTGGTCGCCCATCAACGTGCAGTATGTCGATGTGCCCTTGCCAATTCCCAAGGAGGGCGACATGCTGGTGAAAGTGGAAGCCACCAGTGTGAACATCGTCGACTGGAGGATCCAGGACGGATTGCTCAAGCCCATCCTCCCTCGAAAATTCCCTCACATTCCAGGTTAGACGGATTTTCTTCAAGCCAGCTACTAGCTGCATACTTAGACTTAGCTGGATCATAAACTGCTAGTCGACTCACATAAGATGTGAGTTACCTGCAATTCGATCAACTGAGTCTCATCGAAGATTGAACAAAACTGCAAGGTTATATTGGTTAATTGCTACTGAGTCTGCAAAGATGTTAACGGTTTATGGGGAGGTGCAGGCACTGATATTAGCGGCGAGGTGGTCAGCGTCGGACCAGGGGTGGTGGGCTTTGCACCTGGTGACAAGGTCCTCAGTTGGATAGATTTACTGGTAAGAATCTGATTAATGCAATCTTCAGGTTAGGAGATAACAGTACCGTAGACTTCAATTCATTTGAATTCTGCTTAGTCCCACTTCACCTCCTCTGTTTTCATCAGCATTCATTCGTGCTGCCCTGAAGTGCAAGCTGCATGAACGAGCACACAAGAACTCTTAAGAACTGAAAGCACTGGATAGAAATTTTACATCTTTTCAGAGAAGTCTGAAACGTTGAAGTTTTAGGCTGTATCGGGATTGGGATGAAATTGTAACAAGCACACAATCACTGGTTGGCCCGTGTAGAGAGGAGGAGGATTTGCAGAATATGCTCTCGCTCCCGTGACGTCCACGGTGAAGAGACCAGACAATGTTACAGCTGTGGAGGCTGCATCTCTGCCAGTTGCTGCCATGACGACCCTCCAAAGTGCCATCCAACTGGTTGGGCTCAAGCTCGACGGATCAGGCCCGAAACTGAACATTCTCATCACCGCCGCTTCCGGAGGGGTCGGACTCTTCTGGATCCAGGTAACCAAGTTCAAACAACAGCGCTTATATGTATTCTGGAATTCCAGTTCAAAGCACGAGTCAGTGCTCTGAAATTTGAACTTCGTAGTTTCTTAGTTTACTTGACCTTTTGATTATTCATGGATTCCACAAATTCCGGATGAATGCCCCCATGACTGAAAGATGTCACTGTCAATCTAAATAATCAATTCAAAGTAGACTCAGTGTGCAGGTTTTGATGAGATGATGAAGTGTGACCTATTTTCCACCCCTCTTGCGAGCAGATAGCAAAGCTAGCGGGTTGTTTCGTGACAGCCACCTGCGGAGCCCGCAACATGGAGCTTGTCCGAAGCTTAGGAGCAGACGAAGTGTTGGACTACAAGAGCCACGACGGAGCCAACTACAAGAGCCCGTCGGGGAAGAAATACGACGTGGTGGTGCATTTGGCCCCCTACCAACCCCTGGAAGCCTTCAAACTCCAGCTGACGAAGCGAGGCAAGGTCATCGACATGACCCCCACTTTGAAGACCGTGCTTCGGAACTGGTACAATAAAATCACGCTCTCGAAACAGAGCTTTTTGCCGTTCGTCCTGGATGCCAAGAACACGACCATCTTGCAGACGGTCACCGATTTGGTGGCAGAAGGCAAGTTGAAAGTGGTGGTGGACTCGACGTTCTCCCTGGCCAAAGCCAAGGACGCATGGGTCCGAAGTATCGAAGGACACGCCACAGGGAAAATCGTCGTTGTCATGTGAAGACGACATGACATGCAAGAAGCATCGACTCTAAGCTTCAGTGTACAGTACAATACAGTCACTTAAATAAAAATGATCTGATTTGGCCTGTATTTGTAGTTTAAATTCGAGTTTAAATTCTCTGAAGCCAATGTGTTTAGACGTAATCAGACCTTGCTTAAATCGTTAGAATTTTAATTAGATTGCGATCCAGATGAACTGGAGAATAAGTTCCCACTTCATATATGGATTTGATTGCAATGTATGGAGTATATTATATATTCCAAATTCTTTCTTCTTCAAGACTTGATTGATCTCCTTTAGTTGATCAGGTAATGAACAGGGGACTGATCCTGTTCTTTTGGTTTTGTAAAAAATTAAAAATAAAAATTTGAACATTGGGGATTCGGGCCGGATGTTCTTTCGTTTGTCGGATGGAATGGAGGGGCGGGAAGGCGCTCACCCGACCATTCTTCCGGCAATGGCGTCCGAGGTCGCCGCTGCTACAGGTGTCCCTTGGAGCATTAATGAACAGACTGAAATTCTTAGGTCAATAGCCAGCATATGCAGTCCAGAAGCTTTTTTCAATTTCCAGTTCAAATTTCCTTGACCGTGAGCAATAAAAACAGTGTCGTAGTAAATGGAAACCTTCTGTTCTATTCATTTTTTAATAAACTTCGACTGTGTTCTTTTCAATTATGTCTCGAAATACCGGTACTCTGTTCCAAGGCTGTAAGTACAATACGAAGATTGAAAAGATTTGCAAACCGTTCAACTTAATACTGAACTCAAAACGGAGTGAAACGGATTTATTCAGTTTTCAGGTAGACTCGAAATTCAAGGGCTAAAAATTACAAAAATGGCGCAAAGGGATTGTAATTTTCACCTGTAGAAGGCCGAGAATCAACATCCATTGATTGATTGAGCAGCTGGCGATGGTTTGAAAATGCCCGTTCCTTCTCTGGCAGATGTACTCAAAATGCTAAAATTCCAGCGGCATAGCTTTGACAAGAGTAGCAATGGAGGTGAGCTTAATTAGAATCATGGAGTGAATCACCTCACGAAGAGAGCGCATAACCAGTTCGTATCCTGAGCATGAAAACAAGCAAGGAGGAAGCACACGCCGTGAGGCAGCAACAAGGAGAAGACACAAATTTTGAATACCGGTACGCAAGAAGTAACAGGGGGTGTCGCAGTACCTGCGGACATATGAACAGTGATTCTGCGAGTTCGCTGAAACGACGTGTCCTGGAAGTCGAGTAACAAAGCTTCAACGAATTCGCGGAATGAACTTCAGGACTTCCCCCTACAAACTTTCCTCGAGTTTGGAGAATTCTCCGAGTTCCGTGACGAGGATTAAAGCGGAGGAAGAAACGGCATTCCCGCGCATTAGATGAATGTTTGCCCATCTATGTGGATGAATTGTGTTGAGACTTTTAAGCTTTGAGGGCGCCCTGGTAAAACAACGTTAGGAAAGTTCATCTTGGCAAAATGCAGGATGACTCTTTCGTTGCTCGAATTTTTCGTTTGTCTTTCTATGGATAACTTGTTGTTAATTTTGTAATTTATTAACCACAAGGCTCTTAATGGCTTAAAGCAAAAAAGAATCCCCATCATTGTTAAGCCATTGAACTATTTGCAAAAGTAAAATTAGTTTTGGCATTGGTGGTTGTCCTTGGAAAAAACTTTTTGTCATGCCAAAAAGGATATTTCATCCCCAAAATACCAAGGTGGACTTATTTGGCATATTATCGGAGTAAGTTGCTTTGTCTTAATTAGATTTTATTTTATTTTCTCTTCAACAATATATTTGGGAAGAGTCTAAAGAGTACAACCATATTTGGATGAATGAAAATTATTAAGATTAGGTTGAGTGACAACTATTATAATACCCTATGTGAAATCAATTAAATTTGGTCAATTGGGCATTTAAGGGTTTAATCTTAACATATGAAATAAAAGAACATTGTGGCTTGGCTATGATATGATATGTGTTAAGTTAAGATTGCAATGTTATACACATTTAAAGGAAATATACCGTGATTAGAAATTGGGACCTCTTGAATCTTAAAGGTAGTGACTGATTGAAATATAAATTGTAGTCTATGTTAGCTTTACATTTTGGCCAATGCAAATGTCTTTCTTCATAGATTAGCTCCCCCTTGACTCTTAGAATACAATGTCATCTACATCATGATTCCAAATTCTTTGAACTCCTACAATTCCAAGGTCAATTTTTGGTCAAAAAACACTCAAAACTTCCATTTTAAAACCAAACAAAGAAAATTAATTTCTTTTTTTGCATATTCAACTATAGAATCTTGTACTGAATTAGCATGAAAAATTTTGGAACAAATTTCAAAAACTTTGACTATATCAGTCAACATTTAAAATGAAAAAAATGAGGTTCTTTGGACCTAGCTTGACTGATTGTAAGGCTTTGAATCCTCTTAACCCCTAAAGTCCCAAAGTTTTTAAATTTTTTTTTGAAAGATAGAAAATCACATTAGCTTTTTAAAAATATAATTTTTATTTTGATCAATGCCCCAAAGCAAAAGTTATGCCCATGTAAGTCTAAGAAGTTGTTTGAGGGGTAGTACAAAAAAATCATAAAAAATAGTATTTTTTTTAATTTTTAATTTTTTTCTCAAAGGTTATATTTTTGTTTACATGTAAAGTTTTAATTCATTCTATTTGGACTAGTGATGAGAAAATTATTCACATTATTATTTTTCACATAATTTTAGCATCTTCATGAAAAAATAACTCATAGAATTCATTTTTGAATGCAATTTTCTCAATTTTCAAAAAGATTGTTAGATAGGTTTAAATTTCTTGCTGAAACAATCTTAGCATTGGGATTATTGTATTTCAATTCCATCTTAGAGCTATTAACAATTTAATATTTTGTTCACCTTTGTGCTTACTTCTACTTGATAATTTTTTTAAGAGTGAAAATTAAGTATTTAAAAACAAATAAATTCCTCTAACTCTCAACTCGATTCCTCAATATAAAAAATTAGAAAACTCAAATCAATAGTGTAAAATTTTTAAACTAAGACTTAAGAAGATTAAAAGTAAGAAAATCTAGTCAAGCAAGGTGCAAAAAACTTATTTTCTTTATTGTAAATGCAATCTACGAAGTCAAAGTTTCTTGTAATCTTACAATCTATGCAGTGACACAATTTTATAAGTTTAGTGCAAGATCCCACAATCAAATATAGTTCACTTGTTCATGTTAGTCATCGATTGATAATCGATTTTTTAGTAGTTGATACTTAAGTTAGTTGGGTTAGGGTTCGGGCCAGCTGCCCTTGGGGTTTGGTGTCTACTTGAGGCAAGGGCTAGTCCCTTGCTCTCTCTCTTGTTTTTTAGTGTGTTGGGAGGTGTGGGAGGCACTTAGGGTGTTAGATGTGTACTTGTTGGGAGTTTGATATTACAAAGAGCATTGATTTAAGGGAGCTTTGTGTTGCATTTTATAAAAGTATTGGATGAGTACAAATTTTTAGATCTATTTTGGAGAGTTGATCTACTATGATGCCAAGTTTCAGATCTAGATCTATTATGGAGAAAAAGTTGTAAGGCTTTGAAATGGAGGTGTTTGGATTGGAAGGTGGCTAAGGAGGGTGTATTGAGGAGTTCCATTTTATATTGAGATATTTTTCAAAGGCAATGAAACTTGAAGGTTAACTTTTTTACCTCATCTACTACCTTGAATAAAAAATTTAGCTTCAATAGACCTATGATCTATGAGTTATGCACCAAAAAATGCAACCAAGTTGTAGAGTCCGTAAAGGGTTAGGAAGTCAGTAGTAGGTTTTTGTCCATGAAAGTTGTACGGTAGCTTAGATTTAGATGAAACCTAGTGTGTGAGTACACTACAAGAGAAAGGGGTGTTTTAAGTATAGTCCTAGAGATAACATTTTAAGTAATGACCTTTTTAGGAGATTTTCAGTAAGAATTTACAAGATATTTGTGTCTTTCTAGTAAAATTTTACTAGAAAGACACAAATATCTTGTAAATTCTTACTGAAAATCTCCTAAAAAGGTCATTACTTAAAATGTTATCTCTAGGACTATACTTAAAACACCCCTTTCTCTTGTAGTGGTATTTGGATAGCTGATATACATTGTGTCAAAGTTTCAAGTGATTTGAAACTACTGTCCAAAAGTTATGCAAAAGCAAAGTTAGGTATGATAGTTTCTAAAGCATTGTGGAGATTGTAGGATAGGGATTTGGCAAAAAAGGAGGTTGAGGGTAGGTTTATTATGATTTAGGATGTTTATGGATATTCAAGATTATATACAAAGTACTTCTTCAGCAAAATCCCCGTGCAATTCCAAACCTAATAGCAAATCTTTGTGACAGTGCACACCTCGTGAGTCTAGAGTATCGACCTAAAAAGACTTGAAATTTTGAAGCCAACAAAGAGAAAAGTGGAGACATTTTAAACTTTTACCATTAATAGTTAAACTCTAGCCTTATGACAATGGGACCAAGCTTGGGTTGGCATGCTAGCAAGCGACAATTTTAACCCACCTCGTGCCCCATTTTTTTTCTTGTGAAAATATTTATTCAGGATCAAGCTTTTAAAAGGATTCAAAGGGAAAAAAAATATTTTGGACAATTGATGGAAGGCTCATGCGGCAGGCACCACCTTGCAACGTGTACAAATTTTAGAGTGTCTCAATGCCTAGATGGTTTTCTAAGGGGGGTAGAGTTGCAACACACATTCACGCACCAAAAGAAAATTTGAATTAAAAAACAAAAAAAGTGTTTTCAGAGTCCCAAACCCAAATCGCACAAGGGAATCTTTAGGGTGGTGAAGTTGTGGAAACAAACAAATAATCAAAATTAATTAAGTTATTTTTATTTTATTTTTGTAAAATTTTGAGACTTTTAAAGTTTAAACCCCAAACTCCGTAAGGGATCTCTTGGTACGGAAAGGGGAATGGGTTACAAAGTTGTGATAAAACAAAATAAAATAAAATAAAATAATTTTAATTTCTTTTAGAGTCCCAAACCCCAAACTCTGTAAGGGGGTTCTCAATATCGAAAGCAGTTTCTTTAAGTGACAAAGTTGTAAGAAAATAAATAAATTTTAAACTAAAAATTTTGATTTTTTTAAATTAAAATATTTAAGAGTTCCAAATCTAAAAATCCCACAAGGGGTCTTTCAGTATCAAAAGGGGGTTCTCACGGTGACGAAGTTGCGGATAAAGAATAAAATAAATAAATAAATTTAATTTTTTTTTTAATTCTAAAAGTTCAAAGCCCAAAACCCGCAAGAAATCTCTCAATACTGAATGAGTTTTAGGAGGCGATGAATGAGTTTTCAAGATCAACTTCATCGCCTCCTAAAACTCATTCATCGCCTCCTAAAACTCATTCATCGCCTCCTAAAACTCATTCATCGTTGAGGCGATGAAGTTGCAAAAAAAATTCAAAATTTTTTAATTTTTTTGAAAGACCTAAATTTTTTTTGAAGGAAAAAAAAAGGTTTTATTTTTTATTTTCTATGTTTATAAATTTTGAGAGTCCCAAACCCTGGACCCCGTGAGGGTTTTTCCTATACTAAAAAGAGTTTCTTGGGGCGATGAAGTCGTGAAAAAAAATTGTAAGGAAAATAAATAAATTTTGGAGGGTAATTTTTAATTTTGAGGATCCCAAACCAAAACCCCATAAGGGGTCTTTTGGTACCAAGAGGTTTTTCTTGGGGTGACAAAATCATAGAATTTATTTATTTTTTACACAAAAATATTATTTATTTTCTTAAATTTTAAATTAATTTTGAGGGTCTCAAATCCAAATCCTTGCAAGTGATCTCTTGCTCCCGAAAATGATTAATTAATTTTTAATTTTATTTTGAGAGTCTCAAACTCTAAAGCTCCTAAAGATTTGTACCAAGAGGATTTTATGGAGATAATAAAATTGAAAAAAAAACTGAATAAAAAATCTCTTTTCACTTTTCCGAGTTCCAAATTCTAGACCTTCCAAGGGACCTTTTGGTATTGAGAGGGGTTTCTAGGAGTGATGGAGTTGTAAAAAACTAATAATATTTAATTTTTTTTAAATGATTTTTTTTTTTAGATTTTCAAACCCTAGACCCCTCAACGATCCTCTCATGGGTTACAAAGTCACTACAAAGAGAAAATGAAAATTGATATTTTTTAGAGTCCCAATCCCAAGAACTCCCAAGGATTCTCTAGCTATAAAGATCTTAAATGCCTAAACCACAGACATAGGTTAACACCTAAATGACGGACCCATGACTATTGATTTCAAACTCCATTGTCCATCACTCAATTTGTTGCCATTTTGCAACTAGATATGTATGAAAAATTTTATATTTATTTTTCAGAGATGAAATTACATGTCTCCTTTACTTCACAACAAAATTTAGATTTTTTTGTGGAAAATTGATTTTTTTGAGAATTTTTGAAGAGAAAGTGAAGAAAAATCATATTAAACTGAAAATTATTTCAAAAAATCCGAAAATTTCACCATATGTGTATATTACAATGAAAAATATCATGGTGTAAACTCGATTTCCGTATCATTCTATAATTAGAAAATAATAAACATTGAAAATACACCCAAAGTTCAAATTGCAATTAAATATGAAATATTAGGAATTTTTTCAAAATTCAAATTGGAGTAGAAACTAGAGTAGATGAACTTCATTTTGTTAGTTGGACTCAAACTCAAAAAATATCATTTTCATGGAGAAATTTCAGATTTAGAGCAAGGAGCAATAACTTCCCAAAATACTCTAAAATAACATATTTTGTGATCTGTTCTTTTTAATAACTTCTCATTTCCATGAAGACAAATATTGGAAAGAGTACAAATTCAATTGGATACTCTTCATAACCCAATATGAAAGGTCAATAAGGAAAAGGAAGATAAAAAAATGCTTTTGAACTATTCTTAGCTCAACAGTAATGTCATCAAGAACGCCACGGAATGGCGTCCGCGGCGCTCCAGGGTTAAAAATCCAAACAACACACTAAATACCTCACAAATTTTGAGGCTCACAGGCTCTTAGGCTCCTGAGCTCACGCTCCAAAGCTCACAAAATAGTACTTCTGCCACAAGTGGTGGTATAAGACTTTCTTCTACATACTTGATCAATCCCTTTTGAATGCCTATATATTGTACAAGAGTACAATGGTAGATAGAGGCTTGAAACCAATGTTAAATTTGACCTTCAATGTTAATGTAGCAAACATTTTCATAGAGGTTCAAGTGTCAAAACGAACTTGCATGCCAAAGGCAAAGGTGAAGAATCCAAGCATGATTCACTATACATTAGCATGGTCAAGACATGGAAGGAGAAAGCTTCAACAATGTGTCATTTATAAGAAGGTCAAAGAATGATACTATCCAACAAGCCAATAAATCGTTTACATAGATAGATGCTTTGTGATTCCCCATTTTTGAAACGCATGCAAGAATCTCTTATTTTGTTGTAGAATGTGAGGAATGTAATGTTGTTATATTGTGACACTGACTAGTATTTTGCATTGGTTTTTAGTGAATGTAACTTGTAATTTTACATGAGGGGAGGAGCAAGACCAGAGTTGGGGGGGGTTGGGGGTTTACAAGGTTTGAACCTTGGGTAGCTGGGTTGGCTAAATAGAAGAAATAGTAGCAAATTGTTCACACAGCATCATTCAATTAAAAGCTTAGTCATTGTTTTTTAATCAGAACCTTTAAAATATAAAGAGAAAGCAACGTTGAAAGTCACCTCTCCAAAGGATTTTTTCGTAACTAATATTTTAACATGGCACAAACTTTGATTCTCTTGCGTGCCCACCCTGGAAATATTGTGCCAAATTCCTTAGGTTGCCCCTAAAGAACAAGATTATCTTTGAAGGGTTAAACATTGACATTTCCTAAATGAAAATTTTAAATGTTACACTATTATATCTTGTCTTATTAATATGACTAGATTATGCAGTATAAATTTGATTGATTAAAATTGTGTCACATAATCTAAGATGTTAGACAATAGGTGATTGCAATATTTACTTAAAAAGATTTTTTCTTTGTACCTTCTTGTCCACTCATCTTTCTTTCCTCCTTGCATAGGAAGAAGTGCCAAAGCTAATAGAATAGGTAAGTCTATGAGATTGGATTATGTTCAAATGAAAAATCCACATTCATATTGAATTAAATATTCATTCTTGGAAAAAACAACTGTTTTTTTGCATTCTTCTTTGTCCTGTGTTTGCACACATTGAGATTTGTTTTTCAACAAATTTTCCATGTCGTACAGGTTGAAATGCTTAAGTTATTAAGAATAGATTTTGTTTTTTATTTAAGCTTAATTTTATGTAGAGAACGTTGTTAAGTAGTGCACCGTAGGAGCCCACTAAACCTTAAAGATCCGATGATTTTTTCCATCAAAAACCACTCAAAATTGTCATTTCTATTGCAAAGAGATCTTTTTTTTTCTTTTTTTTTCTTCATATCTTTCTATAGGATCTTGCACTAGACTAATATAAAAATGCGTGGAAGAAATTTCAAAAACTTTTATTGTGTAGATTGGAAGACATTTGCATTTAAAGTGAAGAAAAACTTTAGATTCTAACAAGAAACTTAACCATGTCTAACAATTTGTTTTGAAAAATTATAAAAATTGCATTCAGAATTTAATTTTATAAGTTATTTTTCAATAAGAAGCTTAGATTGCCCAAAAAAACAAAATTGTTCATAATTTTTCCTATACCATCCCAAATAGAATGATTCAAAGCTTCAGTTGCAAACAAGAATATAACCTATGTGAAAAAAATAAAGATAAAAAAAATTCAATTTTTTGTGATTTTTTTGGATTGCCCCTTGAGGTGCTTTTTGGACTTGAAGTGGCATAATTTTTGCTCCAAGGCACCAATTGAAAAAATATTATATTTTCCCAAAGCTAATTTGATTTTCTATCTTTAAAATATTAAATGTTTTAAAAAAACATGTCAAAATTTGAAATCACACAAGCCTACCCAAAATTCCAAAAGTCCTTTGCAGGGACTTTGGGACTCTAGGGGTTAAGCTAATTTGTGGCACTTCCACAAACAAAAACTCAAGGTTGTAAGACCTGTTTTCATCACCTTGATCAACACTTTGTCACATCCATTCTGTACTTTAAGTTGTTTTGTTTTATTTGTTACAGTGAGATTCCTTGAACTATATGTCCCTCGGTCACGTTCCATTGGTACAGTTGGAAAGCTCACTGCAAGGAAGGGTGCATGGGCTTTGATATCACCTTTAGGTTGTTTTAGATTGTTTTCAAGAAACTCTCATTTATATTTCTTGGAATTAGGTAGGTGATGGAAATGATTGCTTCCAACTTACCCCCTACAGCAGGAGGTGCTAATTATGTGCATGCTTCAAGAGTTCTCTTTATAATTAAACCATGAAGTGTTACTATAGGAATGAAAAAATGTCCAATGATTACATTAAGCTTAAAGTTGATTCTAATGTTTTGAAGGATGATTGTCTTCAATTGAAAATCGGCTCTAGCCAAGCCTCACAATACTCACAGGAAATTACTAGGAGTCGAAGTTTTCTTTGGGTCTTTAGATGATTGGAAGTGAAGTATGTGATGAAGGTTGGACCACCACTTTTGTTGTTGAGAACATTTCTTTTTAAGAGACTCATAAAATATTTGAATTATTCTTTTGATTAATGAATGCAGTATTTCAATACTTTATGCAAAATTAATGAAGGGTAGTCTAAGGCTTAATGTTGTATGTTCTAAACTTGATTTGTTGACAATTGGTATATATTGATAAAGGGCACATATACAAGATGAACATCTGATCAATTGGTGCTTGGGGATTTTGGGTGTCTATTCTTTAATTTGTGGTTTGAGGGATGCAAAACTGTGCCTCAAAAACAAGACACTGCAACAATAGATGTTGACCTCCAATTTGCCACAATGCAAAGTATGACAAAAATGAACAACTAGAGATGGCAACAACCTAAGACTGCAAAGGTTTCTATATATTTCTTTCTCTTGATTTTTTTTTGACACAAGTAGAGAAGCCTTTACTGCAAGAATAAAAGATGAGAGCCTAGCCGCATAAGGTAGTATGCTCTTAAAGCGACCATTTAAGAGCAGACTGCCTTTTCAGGGAAGTTAAACTTATTGAAACAATTTTCAGTAAATTTATATAGGAAGAAAAATGGAATTGGCATCTAACCCAAGTCGTTTCATATTTTTCAGACCTTTGTAGCATTAGTTATGAATTTTTGAAGTTCAAACACAGTGGTTTCTAAAAGCGACCACCTTCTGAAATGTACACAGTTTGTACATTGAAGAAAGCAAAATGTACCTCTGTGTCATGATCGCTTTTAGAACATGATCGCTTTTAGAGCATACTACCTTACATTATGGGAAGCAAGCAACAAAAACAAACAAGCTAATGAACATAATCTACAACTACGCACCAACCCAGAGGGGCGGGAACCGCCTCGTCCCTCCAGGGTGCATCCCCTCTAAAGGCGGCTCAAAAATGAACCCTACACTTGGCCCGATGAGCTCCACTACTCATCATAGCAAACATGTCATTCTTGACCCATCTCAAAACAAATCACCTGCGAGCTACCTCCCAATGATCAAGTTATTTCTGTCAGAGCCTAGCCACAGACTCCCAATCCACCATGCCATAATTAACCCCTCACCGCCCAAGGGGCCCAAAAGTGGCCTCACACAATCTAGCAGTCGACTTCAAAGTGCTGTAACTTTTGCGTCCGGTGTCCAAATTTAATAAAACTTATTGGAAAAGTTGCGCATACTAGACTAGTTTTTGTGGTAAAAATTTCAGATCTATCTAAGATGTATTGGATTTTTAGAAGCCATTCAAAGTTCGCAGATTCAATTTCAGTTCACCACACTGCATTGAGATGGCTGCAACTTCGGGGGCTTGTATCTTTTTCATCAAATGTTATTTTTCAATAAAAAAATTTGGGTTTTGTTCCCCAGAAAGTCTACTTAATGTGGGAAAATTTTCATGTCAATCCAAGTTGTTTCGAATGCTTGGGAGCAATTCGAAGTTCAAAATATAGACATTTCTGCATTACAGTGAACTTCGGCGGCTTATAACTTCTTCAAACAAGGTTTGATTTCAATAATTTTTATTGGAAAAGTTGCGCATACTAGTCTAGTTCTTGTAGTAAAAATTTCATACCAATCCAAGAAGTCATGATTGACTGAGAGGCATTTTAGTAGAGGTAGGTTCAGCAATAGATGTGATTTTTTGCTACTTTTTTCACTGTTTTTTGACATTTCAAAACAATTTTGCAAACTCAATGAGTCAATTGAATGATTTTTTTTCCCACCAAAGTGTTTTTCTTTTGGTTTTGAATCACTTTCTAGTTCAAAGTTTTTTCATTTGAGTAGGTTTAGAAATCGAATTTCACCTCGAATTGTGTTTTGAGGTCAATTTCAGCATCTTTTTTCAACACTAAAACATTATAATCTTTCAATCTATGCGGTCAAATGACCTCAAATTTGATTTTCACCATCTACAACATGCACACTACAATATTGTACGGTTGAGATTTTCATACCTTACTCACATGTAGACTTATAACACTTGAAAAGGAAAGTTGTTTTTTGAGATGGTTAGGCCTTGGGCGGTGAGGGGTTAACAATGCCTAGCCAAATACATTGAGTAAGCTTTGTCGGGCGCCACTTGATATCATTGAAGGTTGTGTCATTCCTTTCAATCCACATGACCTAGAGGATATAGAGTGCCATCCAAATACTTCCGACCACTTCAAACTTACGAGGGATGCATTTGGAGAATATGCCTTGCTTCCAGGAGAGAGGTCGCCACGGCCCTTTGGCAGCCTTAGATGTAATAAGCATGTTCATAAAATGAATGCTCCACTTCCAAGTGCTCTCTCATGAATTTTGAACCTTGTAACTTTTGAGGCTAGTTTGGGAATTGATATGGCGTCTGCAATTAGCAAGTGAAAAACCTTGATGTTAACATACTCAAAGCTTGAGATTTGGTATTGTAGTACAATTAACAGAGATATAAACATTTGCTACTTGATTGAACATTCATGCACATTGAGGCCTTTAAAAGTGATGCCTTCAGTGTCATGTTGGTAGTGTGTCGATCAGTGTCATGTTGATAGTGAGCTTTATTAACTCTAGATCAAAGGTAAAGAGGCTTTGCATTGATTGGAGCTATATAAGAGGAGGTTTGAGGAGGGATTTACTTGAAGAGTGTGCCACTGCAACATGAACAAAGCTTCTCATAGCATAATTTATTGTTTACTTGCTTCCAAAATCGTCAAACAAAGCAATGTGGTAGTTTCCACTATAAAGTATGTATAATCATATAACAATGTTCAAATACATTGTTCCCTAATACATTATATTTCCTATTGTTCATTTGTTCCTTGTTGTTGCATTGCCCTAAATTTGGTTGGGTCTCTTTGGCAATTAAAGATAGTTTAGCACATCTTAATACATAATTTTTGAATAGTCTATGAATAAATTATAAATTTTCAAAGTATTGATTGTAGAAATACCTGAAATTGATCCTAAGCTCTCATATATAGATTTTACGTATTTTAGACAAGATTAGCGATTATCTATAGGAATTATTTTAAAATGAGGTTATATTTATTTGTAGTCAATTTACTTTTGATTGATTAATTTAGTGATTAATTGAGCTTTTTATTGAACTATTTACAAAATAAACAAGAATTGGCTTAACATCTTATCTTTAAGATATTTTATTATATAATTTCATGTTTTTAGAGCAATGTGTGAATGTGCTTTATATAAATATAATTTGAAGCTTTTTTTTCTTTTTTGCTCTTAATGATCTGAAGTTTGCCAACATATTTATAGAAGTTGAAATCCTCTATTAGTTTCATATACGTGCGAGATATGTTTGAATGTGGATGATGCATGTCTATATCTATTTGTCTTATATAACAACTATTTATATATAATATTTTGCTCACTTAACAATGATTTGCAAAATCAAAGTTTAGCATATTGTTTCTTTTATTTATTTTTCTCTGTGATTTCATGCAGTTTCAAAATAGCATTCTAAATAATAGATTAGTTATGTTTGTTGAATTTGTATGCCTTCAAATCAGTATCATGAAGTATTTGAGTAATTAGTCACCCAAGTAGCAAATGAATAAGTAACCATTAAGAGTTTCAAAGCTCTTAGAATGGTATTCCTCAATAGGGACACCAATCCACATGATGTTAGTAATATATCAATGACTTACAATACATGAATTGTGTACTAATAGAATAAATGATGTTTAGGATACATGTACATTAATTTATTTGTTTGCCTTTATAGGGATGGAAATGAGGATTAAGAATTGTTATATGAATGTTACATGCAGACATGGTGAGCTCAAACGTACTAGTCTTTTTTAAATCATTGTACCAATCCTCCCAAGACTTCAAAATGGACATGTCAAATGAGATATGCTTGAATTTACAAACCCCAATAAATCTATTCTTTATGCTTGGAATTACAACCATAGGATCCTAAAAGGAATCATCGGTATTGTACTTCACAAAGTTTCACTTTGATTCAACAATGAATGTCAACATTAGAATGATCAAAGTTGGCTAAAATTGTTCAAATGAGTCTTCCAAAAGGGGCTATAAGGTAGGGACATCAAAACGTGGCACGTGCCTCAAAGTGCCATTTTGATGAGCACCCCATGTGATTTGAGGTTGTTTCACTCTTTGTGCCAAAAATAATATTTCTATTAAAAAATAGAAAAATAGAAAAAATATTTAAAATAATTAAATAATACATTTTCCAAAAAAATACTAAATTTTATTGAAAAATTTAAAAATAATGTTTAGTTTCAAAAATATTGTCATTAAGATAAAACTAGTTTGAGATGGCCACATGAGATCCAAATCAGATTTAAATATTTAATATCAATTATTTAAAATAATTTTAAAATAATTTTTTCAATTTTTTCAATTTTTTTCAATTTTTTCAATTTTTTTGGAATAGTAACTTGCGACCTTGTTTATATTAGAAATTTCCCCATGTGATGTTTGCATTATGTACATCTTCTAAACCAATATATACCTATTTTTGAAGAAATAATTTTAGAAAATCTATCAAAAAAATTTGATTACTCATAATTATTGCATACAACTAATAAATGATGCATTGAAATCTCCTATCACTAATTTTTCTATATAAAAAGATGAAAACTTCACCAATTTAACAATAGAAAAGGTCCGCAATAGAAAAAGAGGCAATTTTGGGTGTCCTTACCTTAGTGATGGTAGGATTTGTATGTAAAGAAATTTCAAAGTTGTTCTTTGATATTCTTAAGTGGATTCAATCCTTGATTATATTGATCTTTCTATTTAGTTAATGATATATTAAAAATATGTAGTCTTATGAAAAACTAAAAAATTAGTATACCTATTTATGAATATTGTTTACTAAACTTTGATTTCACATTTGTAACTTGTTGCTTGAGTGTTCATCCACGATAGTTCTCAAGGTTCACAATTTAGCAAAAATAATTTATTTACTTTATCGTAGGTTGACACAAGATAAGATAGCTGACCTCTTTCCAACCGCCACCTATTTTTGCTAGTTAGGGTGCTTTGTTTATGATCAATTGTGGTTTAGGGTAACAGTTCATGTGATTAGATGACAACTCACACCACAAATTTTGGAGAGGTGTACATTGAAAGCTACAATTATCACCTACTTTGAAGCATGGGTGACTCTATGATTAGCCTATGGTTGAAAATACGGTGACCTATATAACAAAAATGGATTGAACGGAATCTTTACAAAAAAAAAATCATAATCAATTTGTTTTTGAGGTAAAAAAAGAGCAATTCATGGATCCCTTCTCAAATCTATTTCTCCATAGGGGGGGATTTTCCCTCTCATCATTTGCATACTAGATATGTGGTTAATTGTTTAAATGGTCAGAAAGAGGTTGGCTACCTTGAATGGCACTTTTGGATGATTGCCTACTTTATTTTTATTTCTATATGGACTATAGCAACTAGGACGTGGGGCATAAATGAACTTAACATGAAGTCCAATAGCATGTCACAATAGTATCGTAGCCTATCTTTTGAGTGGATAGTGAGCCATAGGTGACAAAAATGCTTATTTCTTTGAAAACTAGACATGGAAAAATGAAGTGGTACACATGGTAGTCAACCATTGGTGGTTTAGCTTTTCCAAAAACTCTGAAAGGCGTATAATAACCTTTTTCTATTGATTGTAAGACTTCAAAGGGATACACATATAATTCTCTAAATAAAATACTTCATCAATGGTGCTAGTCTAATTACCCCCCAACCCCATAATTGTATTGTTCAAGAAGCACTCCGGACTGCAATTCATATGGAATAAATGGAATTGTCTATATGTATTTGTATGTGTTCATATAATTCATATGCATGTTTCATAGGGATACATGTATATACCATATGCGTTATGTATGTTGTAGGTATTTTGTACTCTGTATTTTGTGCTCCGTATCCCTTATGGCTTTGGTTTTTCACAAATCTGACTGCATTGGGGATTCTTTCAATTTATTTATCTCAAATTCAACGGTTGGGGATTATTGAGGTGGGGGGACATGGCAAGGTGTTTGCATCATCACAAGAGATAGTTACAAGAAATAGTCAAGAGATAGTCAGGAGATAGTCACAATTCCATCCTCCTCAGACCTATGGACATTGAGGGCCGCTTTGCACTTAGAGGCTGGGCCAATTTGTTGTATCAAAGGCCAAGAATCCTCACTTGTGATTGGACAAAACGCTGAAATCAACCCCAATCCCTTTACATCTAGAGTCCGGGCCAATTTAGTGGAATGAATTTTTTATTCAACAAAGACATGATTTGACATGGCTTGAGCTCACTGAATTGGGTGTACCAAAAATGGGAGGCCAATTCTTGGCCTCGGGGCCAATGTTAGATTTCAATTAAAAAAATTTATTTTATTCAACAAGTCACATCCGTTGGAATTTGTACAATTGGCCTCAAGCGAAATTGGCCTGGCCTCTAGGTGTAAAGTGGCCCTAAAAATTTCAACCCTCTCTCTCTTTTTTGTAGGTTTTATTGAATCAGCCTAGCTTCTTGGCCTCAAAGCCTTTACATAAGGTAGAATTGGCCCCCATTATTATGTTATTCTAATGGGTACTTGAGGCCGACATCTAGCCCAAAAGGATCTAAAATTTCGTGCAATTGGCTTGAAGGAGAATTGGCCCGGCCTCTAGGTGTAAAGCGGCCCTGATATGTGATTTTATTTTACTCTATTTTTTGTGTCAAACTGATTGGATTGGATTTGTAAACCACCATACTGGTTCACTTTTTAGATTATAAAAAATATAAATATTATAGGTGAATTTGCAAGTCCGGAAGTGTTAGTACCCTGGAATAAGCCATAACCACGATCTAGGAAGTTTTTTGTGATATAAAGATAGAAGCTGTAGATACTTAGGGTGAAAATCTCAAAATGCAATTAGAAAAAACAATGGAAAAAGTCTAGGGAAAAAATAGGTATTTAAGCCTAAAAAGATTGTAAACAAGATTTAGTAAAGTAACCAAATTAGGCAAATGGTAAAAGTTTTAGAAAATGAAAATAAAATCCTAAAATTAGAAAATGACATTAAAAACCAAAAGGAAATACCAAAGATAAAAAACATAAAAGTGAAAACCAAAAAGATAGAAAGTAAAAAATAAAAATAAATAAAAACCAAAATACTACAAGTAGGAATGAAACTAAAAATAAATAGAAAACCACAAAAAATAAGAAATTTGAAAAAGCACAAAACAAGTTATTAATATTAAATCTACTACTAGAATATTAGTATAGTGTTAAAAACACTAAAATAGAATAAAAACAACAAAATTAGAAAAAAAATCAGAAATTTAGGGGATTTTGCACTAAATTGGCGCAATTTACACCAAACTAGCACAGTTTTCACTAATTTGGCGATTTTCACACTAAATTAGCATTTTTACAGTAAAATAGTGATGGATGAATGAAATTAGGAAAGGGAATCCGTTAGGAGTGGGGGTATTAGCAAAATTAGGGTTGCAAGCTCTTTCTCTCTCCTTTTTTGCAATTTTTTGTGTGTATGTGTGTTTTTGGAGGAATGTTGAGGATATGGGCTTTTTTGAACACAAATTGAGAGAAATTAAGAAAGGGAACCATGTAGGACAATTTGTCGAAGTAGGTCCACTTGTTGGTGAAAAATGAGTGAAGAAAAATGAGTTTATTTAGGTCAGATGGAAAAGTAGATGGAAGGATGGAAGAAAATTAGGGTTTTTTGAGATTCGAAGGTGACCGACAACTTTGACGGGAGATTGCGGAAGATAAGCAAGCTAGATGGAGCTGAATTTTGGAGGGATGGTGCGCCTCAAAATCAGCTTTCCAGAAACATATGGTTCAACCAATTTGGAGTAGGTAAGAAGAACTGGTGGACGTTTTTGTGGAGAGAGGTCTGCTGCCGCAAGAAATTTAAAGCCGCAACTTTGGAGGGCGATATCCAACAAACTACAAAGGCGATGCAGCTGAAAATTGGTGGGATTGTGCGTGTATAAAGTGGCTTTCTATGCAGCCTAGGCTCGCCCCATTTGAAGCAAAATCAAAGCAATGGTGGTCATTTTTGTGGCTGGTAAGTCTACTGTGGAATTCAAGGTTCTATTTTTCTTAGCTTTCCTACTTGTTTTAAATTGCAATGTTCATTGCACCTTCCCTAAACTTTCTGATTTTGGGGGGGGGACTATATGATTTCATGCTAATGGCTTGTGAAATTGAAATCTATGAGTGAGTGAATGTTGTAAATGCTTGTGGGTGTATCTATGAATGCATGATGAATGAGTTCATTTTTTAGAGTTTTAGAGCAAGTGTGGAAGCGTTACCCAAATTGGGCTACAAATAGGGTTGGATGTGAATGATGAAATAGAAGTAAAAAATTAATTAAATAAATTGAGGTGGTGCATGCCTTATGTTGAATTCTATGAACTTAAGTGGGGGTCAAAATGGGAGACCTATGTAAATGTGAATTTCAGTCTTGGTAAGAATGATTTGTGTGCTGTGAACATTTTTTAGGACTCCATTTGGCCATTTTGGATCCAAATTGGGAGTTTTGGAGGGGACTTTTGGTCTAGGAGGTTATCCTACTTCTTAGACATGAATTAGGATGATTTTTAGAGTGTTAGGGTATGTTTTTAATGATGTTAGGTGGGCTATCTCAATATTGCATTACAACTTTAGGACAATTTGGAGCATGATCAATTAGGAGTCCATTGCTTGGAGGCTAAATAGTTTAGTGGTCTTATACACTCCCCTCGGCCAAACTCTAGGGGTGGTTTTTGCTACGAGGGTAAAAATCACTCATAGATTTCAGTTTTTAATTTTTACAATTCAATTGACTATAACACCTAATCAAATAGAGCCTCACAAACTATCTACATCTAACTTGCAGATTATACTACAATAACATTGCACTGCAAATTCAAACCTAAAATTTGTTAAAATGGTGGATTTTGAATGAAACTGGTAGCATTTCATTTACTCAACTAAAGCTTCAGATTTACATCTATCCAAAATTTTCAAGCTCCAGCCATTGGAAACTCCTAGTTTTCAAATTTATTGGCACTTATACAGGTAGAATCTCTCTTATTGCATGGTGTTGGAACTACGTTCTAAGAGAGATTTATGCATTTAGAGTTTAGGTGTATTGAATAGCCACCTAATAAATGTCAACTTCCAACACTACTTTTCAAAAAGTATACTTCAAATTGGTCCCACCTACAAACTCCATAATTTTTAATTATGCATTAAAGTAACTTCACCTAAAATCGCACAAATAAGCAATTTAGCAAGGTTTCCATTATTATATTAGAATTTTTTTTGTAGGGTCCTCTTGGTAGTAAAAAGGGGTTTTTAGATACTCTTAAAATACATTTTTTGGACATTGTATGAATAAACTATGAATTTTCAAAGTGATTAAAATAGGTGTTCCTAAAAGCAATCATAGACTCTCATGAACACTAGGAGTACATTTTAGGCAAGAATCTGTAGTGTGCAATTTTAGGAAGCGTTCACTTTTAGGTGTAGTTACCTTAATCCCTTTAAGATGCGGAGAGCATGCTTGGGCCTCAATTTCTTGTATTTCATGTTTTTGTGCTAGTTCCCTTATGTATTGGGCAAAACATGAAATTACAAATACAATGGCAAAGTTGTAGAGCAAATTAGAAGATAAAAAAATTAAAAATTAAAGCGTAGACTTTATACCTCAAGAAAGAACATGTTCTATATATTCACAGTGCATACAAAAAAATTCTTGTGGAAGGCTTTGTATTAGGCGTATTCTGCTTGAACAATATGCATTCGTATTTGACTACCGGCAAGAGTGGTCAAAAAGCAGTTATCTTATGTGCTCCATGGAGTTGTAGAGTGTGTGTGTACTAACAACGGATTTGTCTTGGATTCTTCAATCCACTTGTACACTTAAAAATATCACATTTCAAAAAATTCAGCATTGAAATTATAAAAATTAAAACATATTTGACAATCACTTCACATACATTTGAAAGCCACCATCTCTTTTCTTTCTGGCACCATGGGGGCAGATTGCCCCATTTCAAAATAAATATCTACTTTTTGTCCCCCCCCCAAAATCTTTTTTGCCATTATTTTTTTATTTCTATTTAAAATGTGAATGAAATTGTCAAAATTGTATGAAAAAGTACATGAACATGATTGAAAAGTGTTTTTTGGTCCAAAAGATGGATGATTGTAGAAATACAATACTTCACCAAATTTTAAGTGATCGCTGTTCTGGCACTTTCTTGAAAAGTGAAAAAAAAGGATTGAAAGCCACTTGTTGTGAGTATATCAAAGTGAGGAGACAAACTTTTTATACAAGTAGGGTCATAAGAGGTAAATAACCCACATGGGACATGTAAATTAGGATTAGCAAGAGCTAAACCGCTTATAGTTAGTTAAGTAAAAAATAGGAATTGTATTTAATGATGAACTTCATACCTCATTTGGATATAATAGAATATTTTTTTAAAGAACTTTGAACTAAAACAAATAGGTAAATCACGCTATCTTTCATTTCATAAAATACGTTTGAGATTTCAAAATTCTAATCAAAAGTTATGGACAAAATTAAGAGAGGGGTTGGGAGGGACATTTTCTTTGGCATTTTCGAGCATCCTCTTTAAATTTTGTCCACAACTTTTGATTGGAATCTTGAAATCTCAAATGCTTTTTATGAAATGAAAGATAGCGTGATTTACCTATTTAATTTAGTTCAAAGGTTTTTGAAAAAATTATTCTACTATGCCAAAATGAAGTTTGAAGTTCTATGCTGAACACAATTCTTTTGTCTTGACAATGAGCGGTCAAGCTCTCATCTTCAAATTGTCCCATGCCTTTTGAGGACTCATGATGGATAATAGATTTCATTATAAAAAGGACCTCTCCACCTCACATCTGACAATTTGATTCCTGTTAATATTGTGAGTCATAGTTTCTCTTGAAGGATATTGTTGTTTCCATTAGAAATGGAATCAACCATGCCATCAAGAAAAAATATGAATTATAACATTACATGTCAATTAGCAAATATGATTTCCTTAAATGTTGTATTTTGCATTTTTTCTTGAATGGTGTCGTTTCTATTGGAATTGGAATCAAAGATGTCATTGGAAAAAAATGTGAACTACAATATTATATATCAATTAGCAAATAAGAATTATTATTTTTTGAAACAAGGTAGTGTTTTGATTCATTTTGTATTTTTGTAGCAAACTAGGTTTAGGAATTTTTTTTCATAACAAGCTAGGTTTGGGAATCTTTCATTTTTTGTATAAGAAGTTAGGTCTACATCCTTTTCTTAATTTTGTAACAAGCACATTCTTGATTATTTATTTTTTATTTCAAGCTTTGGCTTTGCCAAAAAAAAATTAAAAAAGATTGGATGCAACTTTAAAATGTATTGATAAATTTCCACATTCATAGATTCTCCATTTCAAAATGAATTAGGATCTAATTTCTCATAAACATTTCAAAATTCTCACGTGTGGAGTACCTTGGTGAGTGGGCTATTGCCGTAGTCATCGGAGCCACATTTTACTTTGTTTTTTGAACAAATAAAACAAAATTCCATTGCATGGAGCAAGGTATAAAACCAACAGCTACAAGTGGCCTACCATGACACATTGGAACCATTGACTAACTACACAAACATATTACTAGACATGACCTACAGACAAGAAGGATAGTGCTCAACGGGAGCATCATGTAGAGAGGTCAATATGCCACTCTTGGCTTGCCGAGACAAGGACCACACCTGTCACGTAACACTGGGAGTCATAGCCAAATTTCGCTTAGGCACCACTACTTCTAGTATACACTTGATTTGCAACTGGTGTAGACTCATTAGAGCAAGTGTGTGAGGTTGTTCAACGTGTAATCTCATGTTGACTTTTCCTCCTTTTCCGGCTCCGTATATAGAGCACCAAATATCCATCTCTAGTCAATAATTTCTTGCCATTGGCTGTTTTTATTAAAGCCACTTTCAATTGCAAAATTGTGTAGCACACTTGCAAGCAATTGTTGTGTAAAAATCCCATCTCAAACAGATGTGGTCCAAGGTTACTAAATAATGGTGGTATATCACTTTGGTGAAAATATGCCGAAATTTGCTCATGTATGTCATTTGCTAACATCCTAAAGGGGTTAAGGGCCAGCTTACATGTGAGCCCGGTGGGCAAAGAAAGCAACTAAAAGACAAGAACAGTGCCACCGATGATCGGTAAGCATGGAAGTAGGAGAGAGAGTTCCACTGATATCAATGTATTAGACAATGTAGATGGAGCATAAAAGTGCCTTCTATATTTTGACCATGTTGACTCCTCCCACCCACCGATACATGTAAGGAGGCCCTAAGAGAGGAGGCCCTAAGGGCCAACTTACATGTGAGCCCGGTGGGCAAGAAAAGCAACTAGAAGACAAGAACAGTGACACCGATGATCGGTAAGCGCGGAAGGAGGAGAGGCAATTCCACCGATATTGGTGTAGGAAACACTGTAGAAGGAGCATAAAAGTGCTTTCTCTATTTCGACCCTGTTGATTCCTCCCACCCACCAATACATATAAGGAGGCCCTAAGAGATGTTCTGCCTGTATTAGAGTTTTGGCATGTAAGCAGTCAAACACTGACTCTGCAATTGGAGCCTTTAACAAAAAGTTGCAAACGTTCAAAGGACAGGAATAGAATGTGGGAGCATGTTCTTTAATTGGCACCATGAATCAATTAAGTGGGTGCCAACAAGCACAGCATGAGAGGGATGGGCTGGGCATTTTTTACAGCAGCAAAAGTTGAAGACATCTGAAGACATCTAAATTCGCCTCATTTCTGTAGTAAAGGGAGGGAGGGTTGAATCATTCTGTCTGTGCTCCATCAACTTTTTGTGCAAATCAGTCAATACCATACCATGTCAATCTAGACTAGTCCATGAAACAAAAAGCATTGTCAATTTTTCTCATGTGATGGCCCTTTGATCTCTAGTAGTCCATGACACTGTTCTGTGTAGAATCTTCATAAGGGGTGCACAGATTTCACGGCTGGTGAACAAAAACGTCAAACCTAAGTAAGGTTTTTCCAACCTCATTCCGACCAGGGACCTATTTTCGTTATATATAGGTTATTCTCTTTCCAATCAGCAGGAGAAAAGCAGTGAATAATTATGGCACAGTTCCCCCAATGTAGTCGTGGCGCATTACGATTGGCTGCAGTCTTGGTTGATTTTTGCAACCAACCTGTGGTTGGAAATGGGAAGACCTGTGTGACAAGAATAGGTCAAACAGGATCCTCGACTGAAAAATTTATTGTAATTATGTTTCGAGAAATAAAATTCCGAGAAAATATGGACTCCTTCTAAACTCTGTTTCTGTACATTTTGGAAAGTTTTCTCCACTCAAGAAATCTGTGCTCCAAATATGCGTAATTGCTTAAATGGTCGAAATGAGGTCGGCTAACTTACCTTCCTTGCCTTCTCACAAAAGTACTGTGGTCACCCTGCTTCATAGAATCATGTCATGTTATGGCAAAGTGAGCCAAATGGGAGCAGTGAGTACGGGTACAGTGGAATCAGTCAGAAACTTGGGGCACAAATCATACAATCACTATTGAAAGAGATCCTCAACAAATCAGAGGTTGGGGTACAATCACCATTGAAACTGCTCCAAATAAAATTGATGCTTGGTACGGTGAAAGCTAAACAAACATGAAAGAATAAAATATTTTCATATTACTGAATAAACTACAGCCCACAAACTTCAAGAAAGTCACAAAAGATGCAGACAGGAATCTCTGTCCTAAACCTAGCCTTATTTAGGTTAGCACCTTTCAAACATCTGAAGGTGTCCCTGCTTCTCGAAAGTCGCAAAAGATGCAGTGACGCCTTTGAAATAGCTAAAGGTGTCCCTGCTTCGTGGCCCTCCAGAGAGTGAATTTCTTTCTTTCTTCAATTGCATGCCATTACCAAAATTATGGCACATCGGCTTCACATAAGGTAGGCACCCCCAAAATGGCACCTGACCTTAAAGCGCCATCTACAGACTGTGTACATTTCGAAAATCAGTTATGTACCTATTTGGATGGAGCGCTTTCAGAAACAAACTTTGACCCTTAATAACTTTTGCATACGGTGTCCAAATGCCACGTTCTCTGGTGCGTTGGAACCTCCTTTCACTTGCCAACAAGAATATATGAAAATTTGACCAGTCTAATAGTAGTAACTAGGCTCAGTAGCAAAAAGTGGCGGTTTTGGGTGTACCCACCTTATATGGTAGAACCACCCATCACCAACCAATACCCAGTTGCCAACCACCTGGGGGTATCAATTTCAGTACAGGCTAGGACACAATACCATGATTAACCCTGGAACGCCGAGGACGCCAATTTTTGGCATTTGGATGATTGTGCAGTCATCTGTACATTGCTTGGAATTTTTTTTCTTCATCCATTTCATTTTTGCTCACCCTCCATGGTGGATTGCAAAGAGTGTATAGTTGAATTTG
The DNA here is from genome assembly GCA_951230915.1 of Antitrichia curtipendula. NCBI lineage: Eukaryota > Viridiplantae > Streptophyta > Bryopsida > Hypnales > Leucodontaceae > Antitrichia > Antitrichia curtipendula. Next base: position 3,407,466 of record OX579641.1, read on the forward strand.
TAGTCATGCAAGTGTCTATCTTCACATAAATGAGAAGTTATTAAAAAAAACGGATCACAAAATATGCTACTTCAATGTATTTTGGGAAGTTGTTGTTCCATGCTCTAAATCTGAAATTTCTCCACAAAAATGATATTTTTTGAGTTTGAGCCCAACTAACAAAATGAAGGTCATCTAATCTAGTTTCTTCTCCAATTTGAATTTTGAAACAATTCTTAATATTACATATTTTACTGCAATTTGAACTTTAGGTGTATTTTCAATGTCTATTATTTTCTAATTATAGAATGAGACGGAAATTGAGTTTACACTATGATGTTTGTCATTGTAATATACACACATGGTGAAATTTTCAGTTTTTTTGAAATAATTTTCTATTTGATGTGATTTTTCTTCTCTTTTTCTTCAAAAATTCTCAAAAAAATCAATTTTCCACAAAAAAATCTAAATTTTTTGTGAAGTAAAGAAGACATGTAATTTTATCTCTGAAAAATAAATTAAATTTTTTTCATAATTACCTAGTTGCAAAATGGCAGCAAATTAAGTGATAGGCACTAAGGCCTGAAATCAGTGGTTATAGGTCCGTCACTTAGGGGTTAATGCCCGAACTATTCTCGAACCTGTTACCTTATGGATCCCTCCATTGTCAAACCACCTTGTAGTTGTGATAAATGTAGATGCAGTCGAGACTGACACCACAGTAACCAGAATGCTAATCCAGAACAATGAAGGAGTACATTGAAGACGAATAATGGTCGCCCATTTTCCACAGATCTGGCCCCCTGCCCACAGCTCTGCCCCAAGACATTTGGGCAATATTCCAAAATTTCAGCGTTAGTGTAAATGGAGGTGCCCGAGCTGCCCTTCGAGCAAGCAAAATCACTTCTCACACTATAACTTTTTCTCCCTAAATCAAAAAGTTCTGAAAATAATTGCCCTAGAAAGGTACTCCTCGCCCCCACATCCTCTCAAAATTTCGACCCAAAAATATTCATTTCTCTACAGCTAGTGACCTGACCAAAAACGCTATGTTATCAAAAAACGTTGTTTGGGCGTTTAGGGGTTAACTTTTGGGATAGTTATATTGATGCTCCAAGGTTGTGATGCTAGATGTCCTTAACTTTGTGTGCTCAAGTTAGTAGCAATTACTCTCATAGTGATCACTTATGCATGACTTTACAGAGTGGAGATGGGTTGAGGCCAACTTCTGGCTTCAAAAATTCATACTAAATTCAATTCAAGGAAAAAAATTACAAAAATTGGACAATGCCCATCATTTATATCTTCCTACAAGGCTGTAAATTCACATTGCCTTCGACTGCTCCAAAATTTATGCAAAATTGCTTAAGTGGTTGGGGTGGTTCTAGCATACCATACTAAAAAAGAAAGCATTCCATAACAATGGTAGTGCTTAATAAAATGGCATGTTTCAGAACACCAGTATTGATTTGAGGCTTCAGTAGGGCAACTGAAGCTGTCCAAAAATGATATTTTAAAAATGTGGCAGAATTGACTGTCTACTGGTCAAGTATCACATTTAGCAAGATTCCATTGTTTAAATGCTCAAGATTGAATGCCAAATGACAGCCCTATTTTCCATACCTGGTTTCTTTAACCAAGTGTTCCTTAGTTGGTTGTTCCATACCTGGGCTCTTCAATCCAGTTGTTGACTAGCCCATAATCAAGAACAATAATAGTGGTTCTGATGATTATACCCAATTATGTCATGTTTTATAAGCTAAACACCCTCAGCAGCTCAGCTTGACTAAATGATTCTTACTACAACAACGATATCAGACAAAAAGAAATTTGTACACTCAAAAGGGCGGCTAGATTTTGACAAACCAAGCTATTTTTGGAGCTCTACTGAACTACTCAAAGGACGGAATCTCTTGACGAAAAGGAGACCCACCTTGTGTAAAAAGCAGGATTGACAAGGTGTACATCTCAGTTTCCTATTTTCTTTTGAATATAAAATAATAATTGCCACAATCCTCCTCCATTTAAATACTAATGCTCATGTACGAATGCTTTTGGCATTTTGGTGTACCATCAATGAGTAGCAGTAGGAAAAAAATTCAGGTGCGGGCAAAATAAATGTAATTCTAGAGTCCCTTTCGGCACTTCTTAGTAGGAAAGTTTGTTTTTTTTTCATTTGTAAGAAGTGCCAAAGTGGCGATACAAATTTTTTATAGTGGTGTTCCAAATTTCAACATTCATCCACATACTAGATAGAAAATATCAAATTAGCACATACCACATGTGTATAATTGGATTTTCATCCACAATTTGGCAATTTCATCCAAGTTTTTTTTTTAATTCAAACTTTTTTTGCTATGTCATCCAAGTTTTGTTTACATTCTTTTAGCAATTTTTAGTCAAATCATTTTTTTTAGTGCAATATGGCACCAGAAAGCAGGAAAAAAAAGCCCTTTAAAGAGTCCAGATTTTATCTAATGCATATTAAGGTAATAGTGACCTATAGTGCAGCACAGTCTCCAATGCAAAACTAGTTGTATAAGAACAACATTAATATATTGTGTTCTCACATTCTAAAAAAATTGTTCATTTTATTTTTTCATTTTTTCATTTTTTCATTTTCAAATTTTTTTTTTCAAATTTTTTTTTCTGGCAGCGGCCATTCTTTTGCTGCTGGGGAACAAGCCCAAAACGGCCCTCCAGACCCCCAAAAAATCATCTAATGGCATCTAGAACAGGATTATTTTTTTCATTTCTAATGAAGTGCCAAAGTGGCGATATTGAATGTTATAGTGGTGCTCCAAATTTCAACATTCATCCACATATTGGATAGAAAATATCATATTAGCACTATCACATATCCATAATTTGGTGATTTCATCCAACATCTTCTTCTTTTTTTGAAGTTTTCTAGCGATTTTCTACCTTTTAGAACCCATTTTTTTCCTATAGACGTGGTGCCAAGCCATAAAATTTGGTGCAATTTTTGCTCCAAATCACCAGAAAAAAATCCACTACACTAAAATTGGTAAATAGTGTTGGGTGATAATTAGTGTTGTTCCCTGTTTTTTATCCCCAACACTATTCTCCAACTTATGTGTAAATAGTGTAGGGGCACTTAACTCCTGCTATCAAACTTTGACCCTTTCCTAGGAATCTTTAATTTCCACCTTCCACCGTCAAAAATTTTACTATAGAACTAAAATAGTGTTAGAATGGATAAATAATGTTTTAACACTAACCTTGCAAATCACAATTAGTGTTATTGTTGACAATTAGTTTAGCCAACACTACTTACCAATTTTAGTGTACTTTGGAAGTATAAACTGAATTGATCCCCCAAATCTCATTTACATAAATCACTAATTGTACTCAAAAATCAAATACTTTGATTCAAACCATCTCTGATTGTGTGCCTCTGTGTGTGCCTCTGTCTACTTGAACGTATTTCATCCATGAGCAAGATAGTTTGTTCATAACCACTCAATATTCATCCAAGAAGGCAACAATTACAAGAGTTTTCATCCAAGAACAGAGTTACCTTTTCCATTGCAAATTTAAAGAAATTGACATTCCTCGCTTCCTTCGATTCTCATTAGTGCAGTTTCTGGTGCTCCTCAATCAAGTACCTCAAATCAAATTCAAGTTTTAATATCAGGAAGCTCGGTTTCCACACATGTGCTGTGCGGACAATTAACAATTAGATCATCCGTCAATGAACAGAAATTCTTAGGTCAATAGCCAGCATATGCAGTTCGGTAGATTTCTTCAATTTCAAATTCAAATTTCCTTAACCGTGAGCGATAAAAAGCAGTGTCGTAGAAAATGGAACCTTTCTGTTCTATTCATTTTTTTAATAACCTATCGACTGTGTTCTTTTCAATTATGTCTCGAAATACCGGTACTCTGTCCAAGGCTGTAAGTACAAATACGAAGATTGAAAAGATTTGCAAACTGAACTCAAAACGGAGTGAAACGGATTTATTCAGTTTTCAGGTAGACTCGAAATTGAAGGGCTAAAACTTACAAAACTGGTGCAAAGGGATTGCACTTTTCACCTGTAGAAGGCCGAGAATCAACATCCATTGATTGATTGAGCAGCTGGCGATCGACATGGTTTGAAAATGCCCGTTCCTTCTCTGGCAGATGTACTCAAAATGCTAAAATCCAGCGGCATAGCATTGACAAGAGTAGCAATGGAGGTGAGCTTAATTAGAATCATGGAGTGAATCACCTCACGAAGAGAGCGCATAACCAGTCCGTATCCAGAGCATGAAAACAAGCAAGGAGGAAGCACACGCCGAGAGGCAGCAACAAGGAGAAGACACAAATTTTGATTACGGGTACGTAAGAAGTAACAGGGGGAGTCGCATTTACCTGCGGACATACGAAAAGTGATTCTGCAAGTTCGCTCAAACGACGTGCCCTGCAAGTCGAGTAACAAATCTCCAACGAATTTGCGGAATGAAGTTCAGGAATCCAATCCCAACGTCCCCGTAACAAACTTTCCTCGAGTTTGGAGAATTCTCCGAGTTCCGTGAAGAGGATGAGAGCGGGGGAAGAAACGGCATTCCCGCGCACTAGATGAATGTTTGAATTTTGTTGAGACTTATCTTTCAACCAATTGCAAGGTTCCTAGAGGCCTAAAGCCAAAAGAATCTCCATCATTGCTAATTTATTGAACTATTTGCCAAAGTAAAAGTAACTTTGGTGAGGTTGTTGTCCCTTGGAAAAAAATTTGTCATACCAAAGAGAATATTTTGACAAGGTTAAACATTTATTTTGTACTTTTCATCATCCAGAATACCAAGGTGGGCTTATTTGGCATATTGCTAGAGTTGCTCTAACTTAACAAGATTTAAAGGCTTACACCAATCAAAATCTTATATGCATTTCAACAATATATTAAGTAAGAATGTAGATCTAGTGCAACTATACTTGGATGAATGAAAATTAGTAAGATTAGGTTGAGTAACAACTGTTGTAACATTCTAAATAAAATTGATCAAATTTGGTCAATTGGGTGTTTGAAGGTTTAATCTTAAGCTATGAGAATACAAAAATATTGTTGCTTGGCTATATGATGATTATAAATAAAATCACATATTCAAATGTTGATGTATCATCGATAAAAGTAAAAGTAAACACTTAATATTACTATTAAACTTTGAAAAAATCAAACATTTAAAAATTTAAAAAGAAAACAAATTACCTTGTAGTGAGGGTTGCTATTATGTGAGCATAGGAGTATGAGCTCATGAGCCTAGAATACTACACACCTATGTTATAGGTGTATATACTATAGAACCCATCTATGATTATAGGGTATATATGTTACAAATATCCATATTATAGGTGTTTATGATACATACACCTTCTATAGTGTGTGATATCTATATTATAGGTACCTATATTGTAGCCTCAATGCTCACAAGCTCACATTCTTGGGCTCACATACTAGCACCGTTGCCTTGTAGTAAACCATGTATTGAATCCCGTATTGGTACCACCTCTATCTATATGTGGTAAGTACCTCTATTTGCAATTATTAAAATATTGATAATTCCATATTGGTATCACCTTTATCTATAATTTAGTGCTACCTAAATTAGTACTACCTAAATGTGATGATGTATATTAAATTCTTTTATATTTTCTTGGGATTGTTGTAGGATATAGGTTTTCCAACAACTTTATCCAAGATGTGAATGCAAGTTGTAAAAACTTATATATATATCAATTGTAAATGATTTTCTAAGCTTGTCAATTTCTTCTACCTATGGTTTAATATGGTTATTTAGTGCATTCCTATCAAAATTGAGGTTAGATAAATAACTTTATTACATACCTTATAAAATTTGTGACAACATTATTTTAATTACAACAATACAAATCTAGTAAAATTGAACAAAAAAATTAAATTGAATCCAATAAGCCTATTTTCATCTAATATTGTGGTTTGAATTTTTCTTTATGGCATGGTTGATTCCAATCCAATGAAAACAACAATATGAATCAAGAAATAATTCTCACCAAAGCATTAACCCCTAAATGCCCGAGGCACCAAATTCTAGTATTGATCATACTTTGAAGTTCAATAAAATCCAACTAAGTTGCTATCTTTTGTAGTTTATATTTTTGACAAAATCTTTCTGAAGTCTAGTTTTAGCATCAAAAATCCAATTTTGAAAATGATTTATTATGATTTTTCTATTCAAGATTTTGTACAAGGGTGTCCATTGCAATCTTAACTTTCTATAGTGTTGAGGGCTCTTGGAAATAAGCCTCAAATACACTAGATCTTGGAGAAAAAATCACATTAGAAATTCATATAAAAAAATTATAGAGTAGATTTTGAGAAGCTATAAATTGATTAGGGTGGGCATGTTAGGCCCTTCAACTTCATATTTTTTTGGTGACCAATTTTTTAGACTTATATGCAAAAAGAGAATTCAAAGATTTTTAATAGTTTTACCACTCTCATGATCAAATATTATAATCTTTCAATCCTTAAATGATATTGTTGTGTTTTCTTTTCTTATGTGATCTCTAACATGTCTAGTTTACATTTGTACAGTTACAATTCAAACAAAATTGATAGAGCTTATCAAAATGTTGTTTTCTTGTTCAATTTAGAAAAAAAATTCAAGAAGCTCAAAACAAGACTTGGGCAGTTAGGGTTAACCCCTAAAAGACCAAGGCCTTTTCTTTTGCAAAAAACAACTCTAAATTGCCATTTCTATAGTAAAGAGTAAAAAATATTGAATTTTTTGTTTGTTTGTTTGCACATCAAATTATAGGATATTACACATAACTATTATGAAAATGTGTGGAAAAAATTTCAGAAATTTTGACCACACTGATTGCAAGATTTATGCATTTAAAGTGAATAAAATAAAATTTTCAACATAATGCGGGATTAAATTATTTGACTTTGAGCCTTCTTAAATTAAATTTTTTGCACTAAAAAGTTTTGAGCTTTAAGTCTTTATTATGGGTAATTGATTTGAGAGCTTAGAAAAAAAGTCAAAAAACTTAATTTTTATTTATAAATTTTTTTTAAGTAGAAATAGATATGAGATAGAAAGAAAATCTAAATTATTAATATCTTTAAAATGGAATGAAAATACACTAATTCTAATAGTGAGATCATTCTAGGAAGCAAATTAAATTGTATAGAATTTTTTTATTTTAAATTGTCAAAATTGCATTAAAAAATGAATCCTACAAGTTATTTTTTTTAAGAAGATGCTCTAATTGCCCCCAAAACAAGATTGTCCATAATTTTTTCAAAACAAATGTAAATAGAATGAATAAAAAATATAGACAAAAGTATAATCTATAAGAAAGAAAGAAATAAAATTTAAAAGTTGAATTTTGATTTTTTTTGGTTGCCTTCTTTCTTTTGTTTTGAGTTTATTTGGGCATAACTTTTGTTCCCAAGCACCAATTGAAAAAAAATGATATTCCTATGAAGTTGATAAGTTTTTCTGTCTTCAAAAGAAATTTTAAAAAATCATGACAAAAATTCAACCTGAAAGTACCTACCTAAAATCTCCACAAAGGGGATTTCAATCTAAATACCTTCATTGACATTTGGTGAGATGTAGGGTGGAGAGATCCTTTTTATAATAAAATCCATTGTCCGGCATGAATCTTCAAAAGGTTTGGCACAATTTGAAGATGTAAACTTGATACCTCATTTTGGCACAATAGGATAAAATTTTCCCAAAAACTTTGAACCAAAAGAAGTTTGTAAATGTCAAAGAAATGTCCCTTCCAATCCTTCTCTGGATTTTGTCCATAATTTTTTATTGGAGGCTTGAAATCTCAAACAGTTCCTCAAAATAAAATTTAGCGCAACTTTTTAACATTTCATGGTTCAAAATATTTTGAAAGAAATTATTCTGTTGTGCCAAAATTAAGTTTGAAGTTCGACAATGAACACAATTCCTACCTACATAATTTTATTTTCATTTTGGTTTTGTATTTTTATGTATTTTTATCTTTAAAAAAAAATTAATTCTTCTTGTAATTGCATTTTCAGGATTTCACCCTAAACTCCCGAAGTTTCTATCACTATCTATTTGCAAACTCCCTACTTGCACTACAAGGGAAACAGTGTCCTATTTGACAGTAAATTTGACATAATTCTATCAACTCTGCTCTAGATTAGGAGTACTTGATTCGGACATTGAATTGACAGAATTCTGTCAATTTGGCTGTCATTTCGGACAAAGATACACGTCATCAAATACACGTCATCATGCTTTTTCACCCAAAAAATTGTAATTATTTGAATTTTTGCCACGTAGGAAAGACTGCTAGTTTTTCACATTCGCAACCAAAACATTTTTACCTAAAATATAAATTAAACTTTCAAAAGTACATTATGCATTTTAGAATTGGACTTCCATAACTTTAAAGGTTGCTGTATGAAACACGTTGACAGAGTGCCAAGTTCCCAAAGTTATGGTTGTCATTTTGGACGCTTTTCTGTCAAAAATACAGTCAATTCGGGCCCATTTCCCTTGTAGTGTTGATAGTTGTGGTTTAATCTGGAATACTATTACTTTTGGATTTGTAAATTCACAGACATTGTTTATAATTTCCATTTCTAAATGGAACTGATATAGTGGTTCCTAACGTCCTCAAAAATTATTGTTGGATTTGTATTCGGTGAACCAAGTATGTGAATTAAAAGCAAGTACGTGACTGGATATGAGACCATGAAATTTCTTCCATTTTGAGTTTTCATTACCTTATAATAAAATCCACTATTATATTGAAATAAATCATCAAACTTTGCAACAAAATATATTTATATTGGACATTTATGACTTCTACAATTCATTTTAGTAAAACACCAATAATTGATATCAAAGGGTCACCTACTAACAATAGTGACAACATAAACATTTTTAGATTCATTTTTAGTTTCAAAGGGTAGCATATTTGTTTGTGATCTTGCATGCAAGGTAATTGCAAGAAAGACTGGTACAATTTCTTTTCACAATTGGAGTGACAAAGTTGCCATTTGTCATAACTTTTGAAAAATGAAATTGATTTATTTGAAATTTTTACTTGATATGGATAACTTGGAAGTCATGAGATTCTTTATTTTTCAATTTTTTTGAAAATACATTTTTTAATTAAATTTTAGTTTAGCTAATTTGTCACACTTTAATAGGGCTCCCTTACATGCACACTTTTGAACATTGAAGATGGTTTTGACTTTTATTTTTTGGTGAAATGTGATCACTATCAAGTCTTTACAAATGGCCAATTTTTAGTTTTTTTGTGTTTATGATTTTCTAATTATTCTTAATTTTTACCTAGTTGAATCTATTTTTTGTGACAAATTGTCTTTTTTTTCAAATAGTATTTTTTCAGTACTTGCAAATAATCAGCGGTACTAGTAACCGTTGATTTTTTAGATCAACAGCTAAAATTGTTTTGTTTCATAGCACTTATAGTACTCATAGTATTGAATGTAAGAACTATAGTTTTGGTAAAATGCTACCAAAATCATTCGGTCTTTCTTGCAACCACCTTGCACCAATATTGCAATTTGTAATATTTGAAGTAAAAGGGACCTTTAGAGCTAAAATTCCAATATATAGTCAACCATAGGCCAATTCTAGCTAAGCAAATCAAAAGGGATTATGCTCAGGTCATATTCCTAGACCCCAACTACTCATGTATGCATTCGCAAAGAAATTCGATCGTTGTTGTGCAAGCCTAATGTAATATCATGACAACTCAACTGAAACTCTAAACTAATTGTCCCGGTAAACATACTAGCCAAATGTATACAGAACTCCCTCATTGTAACACATTGCACGAGCTAGATTCTAGACAAAATACATAAAATGCGTACATATTGTACGTATAGTTTCTATATTTTTGCTCAATTTATTTTGTTCTTTTCATAGTAATTCAGTTTCCACCTTTGTGGACATAATTGTAGAATCAAGAATTTGTAAATACATAGTCCAATTACCTTAAAATCAACATGTATTCTAAATTGTAGGCCATTTTTGGCCTGAACAATTCTAAAAGAGTTAATTTGTGGTTTGAGATATGTAGTACTTTGCCTTAAAAACAAGATAGTGTAAAAACAGTTGTTGACCCCAAATTTGCCTCTTGCAAAGTACAACAAAAATAGATAAGTGGACATGGCAACAACTAGAGACTTCAAAGAATTTTGTACTTCTGAATTTTGAAACCTTTGAGGCTACTTTAGGAATTGCAATCGGCAAGTCAAAAATCCTAATGATAACATACTCAAAGTTAAAGATTCAAAACTATAAGGTAGGAGGTTCATAAAGAACTTGGGCCCTAAAAGCAACATAACATATAGTAATATTGAGAAGGATTGTCCTTGCTTGGGTAGAATGGTGTGAAATATAACACATCCATCAACAACTAAGAGGACACATGTAAAAAATTATCTAAAAATACTAAATTGGGGCTTCATGTGATTTATTTCAACTAAATTGGGGAATATAGTTGTTGTATTGGTATTCATTACTATTCTCCCCTTAAATAAAATTGTTGAATAACATATTGAAGCAATTCCTCAATATGTCAGTCATGTACATTTAAAATGATCAAAATTTGGACTTGCTTCAAAATCTAGAATGGTAATAACAAGGTCATGAGGTCATCAAGTCTTTAGATTTGGTGCTTCAATTTTAAATGAATATTGAGGATGGTTGCATGAAAAGGGCAAAAGGCAACCCCTCTAGACTACTAAATGTTATGAGCCACCTCCTGAAATTTAAACTATTTTTTTGTGTAATTTTTTTGTTGTAAGGAAATCTGCTCTAAAAGCGCCCATCTTCTTCAAACCATGCCTATAATAAGCTTTGGAATGGACATGAAGTGATCCTTGAATGGACCTCTTTAGCCATTGAGTGGATCGAGGACAAAGAGTTATTTATTGCAAGAGCCAATCAATCTCTTTGGTTTCCCCACATCTCTTTATAAGTTGCAAATGGAACGGATTTTGAGAGACCTATGATCACAAATAGGTGCCTACAACAATAATCTTTGAAAATTCCTAACTTATTCCACAAATGTCCAAAAAATATGAAACGACTTGGGTTAGATGCCAATTCCACCATTCTTCCCATGAAAATTTACTGAAAATTGGTTTGAGGATTTTAGCTTCCCTAAAATAGGCGATCAGCTCTTAAATGGTCGCTTTAAGAGCAGACTACCTTACTAGCAATGTACAAGTAATGTACATTTCTAGAGGTAGACGCTTCTAGTGACCAATATATTCAACTTCAAAAATTCATAACTAATTCTACAAAGCTTTGAAAAATATGAAACAACTTAGGTCAAATATCATATCCATTTGTCTTTCAAGGAAAATTTACTAAATATAGTTCAAGACCAAATTAAATTTTGGCTCTTAACCCCTAAAGGCCCGTTTGTCCCCTCAGGGGACAATTTGGGTCCGGGTAGGTTCCTCTGACCTGAATTTGTAGAGAATTTTTTTGGGATTTTGTGAGGTAGTGCAGTTCTGCAAGAGCTTTGTGGATATATAATTTTTATTTCAATTGGTGCCCAAGAAAAAAAGTTATGCCAAAAATAGAGTTTGGCGGGCAGTACAAAAAAATCACAGAAAGTCAAAATAAATTTTTTAAATATTTTTTTCAAAATCTATGTCTTTTTGTCTACATTTGAAGCTTTGATTCGTTCTATTTGGACTGATAATGAAAAAGTTATGGACAATCTTAGTTTTTCGGGCAATCTAAGCATCTTCTTGAAAAAATAATTTTTAGGATTCATTTTTGAATGCAATTCTTACAATTTTCAGAAAAAAATTGTTAGACAAGGTTGAATTTTCTTGCTAGAACAATCTCACCGTTGCGATTATGGTATTTCAATTTTGTCTTGTAGCTATTATCGATTTAGTTATTCCTTCAATCTTGAACCTACTTCTACTTAATAATTTTTTAATGAATCAAAATTTAGTGTTTTTTTCTTGAATTTTTTTTTCTAGATTTCCAACTGAAGTATTCAATATATAAACTTAGAAAATCAAAATCAACAATACAAAAATTTAAGTTAAATAGGTTCAAAGCCCAAAAATCTAGTCAAGCAAGGTGCAAAAAAACTTGTTTTCTTCACTTTGAATGCAAATATCTTGCAATCTATTTGGTCAAAGTTTTTGAAATTTCTTGCACACGTTCTCATACTAGTCTAGTATAAGATCCTACGATCAGATATGCAAAAAAAAACAATTTTTATAGTTTTTTGCTCTATGCAATAGAAGTGACAGTTTTGAGTGTGTTTTGATGGAGAAAAGGCCTCGGGGCTTTAGGGGTTAAATGGGCACTTTATAGACCTCTTACCTCAGTACAATTGAGGTAGAAAACATTCCCTACTTAAATTGTCATTGTGCACATTGAGGCCTTTAAAAGTGATGCCTTAAGTGGCGTGTAGGTAGTTTGATGATAGAGAGCTTTATTAACTCTAGATCAAAGGCAGGTAGGCGTTGGAATGATTGGAATTATATGTAAGGAAGTATGAGTAGGACTTTATTTGAACAATGTGCCAATGCAATAAGGGACAAAGCTTCTTGTAGCATAATTTCTTATTTACCTCCTTTCAAGATCATTAAACAAAAAAATGTAGGAGTTCCCACTAGAAGATATGTACATATAACAATTGTTGGAAATGTTTCCCAATACATTATTTTCTAATACATTATTTCCTATTGTTTCCTATTGTTGCATTGCCCTAAATTTGGTTGGATCTTTTTGGCAATTAAAGATAATTTAGCACATCTTCATATATAATATTTAAAAATTCTATGAATAAACTATAAATTTTCAAAGTGTTGATTATAGGAATACTTGGAATCAACCCTAAGCTCTTATTTTGATATTTCATGTATTTTAGAGAAGAATAGTGATTACCTATGGAGATTATTTTAAAGTAATTAATTGTAGTTAATTTGCTAATGATTGACCAATTTAATGGCTAATTGAGCTTTTTATTGAACTATTTATGATATAAACAACAACTGGTTTAACATCTTTGCTTATAATCTTATCATTTTGGAGCCAAGTGTAAATGTGCTTTATATAAATATAATTTGAATTATTTTTTCCTTTGTTCTTGGTGAAATGAAGTTTGACACTATATTTATAGAAGTTGAAATCCTCTTTTAGTCTCATGTACTTGCTACTTGTGAGATATATTTAAATGTGGATGATTTAAATCTATATCTATTTTGTCTTATACAACAATTGTGCTTGTAAATGATATTTTACTCACTAGATAAAGATGTGCATATCAAAATTTAGTGTATTGTTTATGTTATTTATTTTTCTTTGTGATTTTATGCAATTTCAAAATAGCATTCCGTAATGTTGATTAGTTTTATTTGTTGAATTTGTATACCTTCAAAACATTGTCATGAAGTTTTTTGAATAAATGGTCATCCAAATAGTGAAAGAATAAGTGACCATTATAAATTTAAAGCTTTTGAAATGGTGCCAACTAATAGGGACAACAATTCATGATGTTTATAATTATAGTATATCAATGACTTACAATATATCTATTATATAATAATAAAACAAATTATGCAGTTTAGGATTAATGTACATAATTTATTCATTTGCCTTTATAAGGATGAAAACAAAGATTGATAATTGTTATATAAATGTTATATGCACATATGATGAGCTCAAATGTACTAGTCTTTTTAACCCCTAAGGACTAAACTACGTTTTTGATAACATAGTGATTCTGGGCAGCTCACTACAAATAGAATTTTTTATTTATCTTTCTTTGAAACTTTCAAGCAACATGTGGATAAGGTTTTCCTTTAAGGTCCAATAAGTTTTAAAACTTTTCATTATGTGGTTAAAAAGTTATTATATGATATGTAATTTTTAGTGTTCGGCAAGTAGCTTGGACAACTCAATAAAATTCTTAAAAAATCACTTTTAAAAAATATAGAAATTTAAAATTGGTTTTCTAGAGTTATGTAATAGTGGAAAGCTTTAAATCATTCCATTTTGATTAATGAGATGAAAACTATGAGGAGTTTTAGTTTGTAGGCAATTATGGATTCTCTACTCTAAAATAAACTTTGAAGTCCTTTATTTAACTCAATTTTAAATATTTTTGCAAAAAACAAAGTCATAGGATAGAGATTGTCTATTACAACATTACAACCATTGGATTGGCATTTTTCAATTCCATAATTAAATTCTCAACAATTTAGTATTTAAATAATTCTTTGTTTTTTTTCTACTCACTATTTTTTTCCTATATGTTGTACAATTCTGAATGATTTAAATTTTTTTAGCATTTAGCCAATTTGCCTTGAAGAATGAATCCAAAGAAGCACCACCATTTTGGACATTCTTTCATACAAATGAAACTTTGTGAAGTGCAACTGCCTTGTTTTTCAAAGGGCCAAAAAAAGGATTTTTGTCACTTCAAACACTAATATCTTGCAATCTACACGTGGAAAATTTCTGAAATTTTTCAGCATCTTTTCAAACTAGCGTGCTAAAAGATCCTATAGTTGCATGTGTTAAAAAATGTTCTGTTTTCTAAAAAATGGTACTTATACTAGAAATGGCAATTTTGGAGCATTTTGGGTGAAAATATAGTCAAGAGCATTTAGGAAATAACATCATTGTGCCAAAACTCCAAAAACTTCTAAATGGACATGTCAAATGGAGTATGCTTGAATTCATATACTCCAATAAATATAGTATTTATGTTTGGAATTACAACCATAGGGTTCTAAAAAGAATCACTTTTGTTGTACTTCAGAAAGGTTTCATTTAGACAATGCAATGTCAATATTAGAATGATCAAAGTTGACCAAAATTGTCAAAATGAGTCTTCCAAAAAGGACTACAAGGTACAAACGTCCAAATGCGGTAAGTACCTAAAAGTGCCCACTTTGATGAGCATTCTATGTGATCATAGTCTATGAGAGAAGGACATTTTGTTCTTTGTGCCAAAAATAATATTTCTAATAAAAATTATTATTATTATTTGAATAACTAAATAATACCTTTTCAAAAATCATATAAAAATTTATTGAAAATTTAAAAATAATAATAATTTTTGTTAAAGTATTTTTTAATTAAAAATTAATTAAAATAAAAAAATCAATCTAGCATGGACAATAGACATCCATATTAGATCCACATTAGATTTAATATTAATAAATTATTTTTATAAAATAAATTGGAATAGTAACTCACAACCTTGTTTAGGCCAAAAATTTCCCCACATTATACTTAGAGTGTGTACATCTCCTATATCAATATGTGCTTATTCTTCAAGAAACAATTTTAGAACATCATTCTACCAAAAGAACTTTGATTCTTCATAACTGTTGCATACATGTAACAAATGATGTGTTCTTTGGTGTATTGAAATCTCCTATCATCTACCTATAAGAAAATATAGAAATTTCATTAGTTTGACAATAGAAAAGGTTCAGAATAGAAAAAGTGGTAGTTTTCGATGTCCTTACCTTAATAATGGTGGGAGTTTAACAAATAAGACCATATTTCATTTGCCCCTGAGTTTGCCCTAAAGATCAGATCAGCTGGCCCTATCTGTAAGCCAAGAGCAGCGACTGCTTCCTGTTTCAAGATGAAATTGCAGCTTGTGACACGACTAAGGCCATGAATGGGTTCCACGAAAGTTTTTGTATTTGTTAAAACCACTGCGCACAAAAGTTGTTACCTCCAAATTCCGTGGTGTCGGTGCAAGAGTGCGTGATGGTCCACATAATGGCTGCACCCTGGACCACTCCCTATCACTGTACTGTACTGTTCTTCAATTCTGTACTTCCTAGAAGAAATTTGAGCCATCGATCAGGGTCCTACATCCCTCTATCCCCACGTAGAGATGACGTGGAGCATCGATGCCATTGTTTTTTATATAAGTAGATCATATTTTAATGATATTGTACATAATGTCAAACTAACCTGGTTCGACTCTCAAAGAACTATGCCGGCACTGGTGCACATGAAGTGACGCACGAAGTCCACAGTCCACACTACTGTAGGACACTGTAGACCTCATGACCTCCTTGTGGAACTCATGGTACCTTGAGGCTTCCGCTTTCCTTGTAATGTCTTCACAGACTCCGCACAAAGAGCATAAATTAAGCAGTCAGCATTGACTCTGCGACGGGAGCCCATTGACGAAATGGTGCACGAATCCAAACATTCTCGACAAGGAATACAAAAAACATGGGGCACATGCATGCTCATTAATAGGGACTGCAAATCAGTTTTGTGGGTGGGTGCCAGGTGCCAACAAGCACTGCGTGCCGTAGGGATGGAGCTCCCGGGGGGGATTTTTAAGCTTAAGTTTTTACACCTTGCACCAGCAAAACAGTGGAAGACTTTGAAGTCCACAGAATTGTTAACTCCCTCGATTTTGGAAGTGAGTGAAGGTGGTATTTTGACTGTTGAATCATTCTGTTTCACTGCACCAACTACTTTTTGTGCGAATCAGTCAATTGCACGTCTATCTGGTCCACCAAACAAGAAGCTGATGGAGGCCCCCCCCCTACCTGATCTCTAAGTTAATAGAATAAATAGTCTCTTGTGTAGAATCTTCTTGGAACGGTGCACAAATTTCATGGCTAGTGAACAAAAAGCATCGTACCTAACTCAGCCATACGTTCCTTGGCTTGCCTGCCTTCTCTAGGTGCTTTCGTGATGGTATTGACTGGCGATTATATATTTCTTGATGACTTGACCTACTTTGCAATTTTATCGGACATAATGTCAATGTAGGAGAGTCAGTTGAGGCTGTTTGACTTCTTTGAATCTTTGATTGCGTAACCAATCACAACATGCCACAATGGCAAAAGTCTTGTGCATTTAGATTAAGTTGCCGGTGGATCCGCACCTACTAAAATTAATATAGGATGGTAGTAGTAGGTATTTCTCTCTGATTTCTCTCACTGTGAGATCAATGAAATTTCTACTTCATATCCATTGTGTTGAAAATTTGCACGAGGCAAGCAGTGAGCATAATTATCAATCTTCATTTGACTCTCCTTAGCCAATCAAAACATGCCACGACGTCAAAATTCTCCTACATTGACATTATGCGTCAATGTTACATGAAAGTGATGAAACTGACAACCAACCTCTACTTTTTAAATATGTTTTAAATTGAAATAACAATTTTGCATTTCATTTCATTTGTTTTACATAGGGTTTCAGTTATTCTTTTCCTTTTGGGGCAACAAAGCAAAATGAAATGATTTTTTCACATGTTGGGGGCAATCTAAATCATTAGTAAAAAAATCTGAGGTCAACATTGGGCCGCCAAAACGAGCTTGAAGAGGATCCTGTATTTGATTTAAATTATCCTTCACGATTTTTATGTTGCCAATAATCTCCTATCTCCACCTGTTATGTTGATGTTAATCTTGTGTCGGTACAAAGTTTGATTGACTACCTTAGATAGATGGGTCACCTCAACGAGTCAAAAGTTGGGGTACAATGGAATATTAAAACTTAGGGTATAATAAAATTCAGAAACTTAGGGTAGAATCACCATTAAAAGAGGTCCTTAGAGTATTTCTAGTCTAACCACACCAACTGCATAATGATGGGGCAACTAAAAAACAAGCCCCAATGCAATTGACATTGGTCTCTCTTTAGTCTTTATTCCTTGACCTGCCATTTTCCATCCCAAGTCGGTCAATTTGGCAAAATATGAAGAGCCCGCAAGTTGACTCACAAAGAGGAAAAGTTGTAATTACTATACCTTTTAAAGCTTTGTTATGAATACCAATAAATTAGACTGACTCTCCTTTTTTTGTATGAAAGATTTTTTTTTATGTAGAGTCTTTTCCTCTCCCTCTTTTTTATAATGCTGACAAGTCCATTTGAGGTTTGGATTGCCGGCTCTGCATTGGGTCGATGTTTTATTTAAAAGTCAACAGACTGGAATGAGGTCCGCCCCCCTCCACTTCAAAATCTCCACAGTGTACTGTGCTCGTTACCGTCTTCCCACTGGAGATGCTCTCGACCAGCTACCTTGGTTGGGGTACAGTGGAATCAGTCTGGGACTTGGGGTGCTATACAATCACCAATTCACCATTGAAAACAGGTCCTCAGCGCGGAGTTGGGGTTCAGTGGATTCAGTCCGAAATACCGGGTACAAATCGTACCATCACTATTGAACTGAGAGGACCTCAGCGAATCAGAGCTTGGGCACACACAATCACCGTTGAAACAGCTCAGCTCCACACAAATTGATGCTTTGGTACGGTACGATCAAAGCTAAAGAAAACATGAAAGAATAAACATTTCATATTACTGCTCATGTACTTCGATCACTGTTGAAAGAGGTTCTCAGCGAATCAGAGGTTGGGGCACGAGCACCACTGAAACTGCTAAACAGACATTCATGAAAGAGTATTCTTACAGGTTTTCAATATTTACCGAATAAACTACAGCCCATGAACTTCACGAAAGTCACAAAAGATGCAGACAGACATTTCTGTCCTAAACCTAGTCTTACTAAACTTAGCCTCTTTCAAACAGCTAAAGGTGTCACTGCTTCACGAAAGTCGCAAAAGATGCAGTGACACCTTTGAAATAGCTAAAGGTGTTCCAGCTTCCTGGCCCTCCAGAGGGTGGAATTTTTTTTTCTCTAACGGCACGCCATTAGCCCATTTCCAGAATTGTGGCACGTTGCATGTACTGTTCCGTCAATCTGAAGCATGTCAATACCATGTTGACAGGCAAGAAAAGACACCTGGCACCAATGGGTCACAGACAAAAAGATTGATGCATAATAGTCTTGCCTGATATCCATGAAATCACGGCACTTTCAAGGCTTGCCCGTTTCGGAAAACAGTTCATCAGCACGCCCTAATCTCCATAATGGGCTCTTCAAGCAACTGTTCCCTAGTCGGTCGATCCATGACTGGGTTATCCAATCCAGTTAGTAATACTAACTAGTCCATAGTAACCAAGAACGATAATCGTGGATGTGATGATTATAATACCCAATGTCATGTTTTATAAGCTAAACGAAACGATTCTCAGATCGATTGACGAAACAATTCTTACTGGAACAACGACCCATTCTTGGAGTCATGCTCGGCCCAGCTTGCACTCTGTGTAAACCTTTCTCGGTCCCCCAATCATGGAGGGATCAATGCTAATATCTACGATCGACAAGCCAAAAGAAATAGTGGCAACTCCTTCCGTGCACTCAGCTAGGGGTCACAAATATCGAACCGCCTATTCTGAAAGTCCGTACGACACGTATTAGCTAGCGTAATAGCGCCGTACAGTGCAGCACAGTCTCCAGTGCAAAACTAGCTGTATAAGAACCACGGTAACGTTTCTGTTCTCACAATCTGCAATCGATTCACTGCACAGTCTCCAGTGCAAAACTAGCTGTATAAGAACCACGGTAACGTTTGTGTTCTCACAATCTGCAATCGATTCACTGAATCCATCTTTAGACATATCTACTTCAAACTGTGATTGATCGAAGACTGATCAATCATGACGAAGTTGATGAGAGCCGCGCAATACTCTAAGTACCACGGCGGTCCATCAGCTCTGGAGGTAAGAATTGAATCCCCCAAGTGTCGTTTGCATCGATCATTCATTGTCCTCAGAGATCACGTAATTTCGTTCAAGCCTCCGTTCCAGCTAGATGCTCAGGGTTATATCTCACTGGTAAAAACAGAGCTTTATATATACGTGATCGAGACCTGGATCTTGTTTGCATTTCGAGCAAGGCGGCGTCTGGTGGAATCCGCCCCCTTCCAACTTGTGTCTCCAATTACTTTCCGATGCAGAAATCCCGTGCACAGGGCTTCCACCATCATCGCGATCGGTGAAGCCCAGTTGGTGATCGACGTCGTTTGAGGGGAGGGTGGAATGGGGAGAGTGGATAAATCACACTACAATCAGTTCTCTAATAATTGCTGTATACGTAATGCTTTGTGACTGGGATAGAAAGGCGTCTTCCGATTTGCAGTTCTTTACTTCTGCAACCCGGTCATGTACACTTTGCTGGATCCAGAAAAATGAATCACTTGGTAGTCGGTAGTCGGTTTTGGTGCTCATGCTGTCTGTGGTCGCCGATCAACGTGCAGTATGTCGATTTGCCCTTGCCAATTCCCAAGGAAGGCGACATGCTGGTGAAAGTGGAAGCCACCAGTGTGAACGTCGTCGACTGCAGGATCCAGGATGGATTGCTCAAGCCCATCCTCCCTCGAAAATTCCCTCACATTCCAGGTTAGACGGATTTTCTTCAAGCCAGCTACTAGCTGCATACTTAGACTTAGCTGGATCATAAACTGCTAGTCGACTCACATAAGATGTGAGTTACCTGCAATTCGATCAACTGAGTCTCATAGAAGATTGAACAAAACTGCAAGGTTATATTGGTTAATTGCTACCGAGTCTGCAAAGATGTTAACGGTTTATGGGGAAGTGCAGGCACTGATATTAGCGGCGAGGTGGTCAGCGTCGGACCAGGGGTGGTGAGCTTTGCACCTGGTGACAAGGTCCTCAGTTGGATAGATTTACTGGTAAGAATCTGATTAACGCAGTCTCCAAGTTAGGAGATAACAGTACCGTAGACTTCAATTCATTTGAATTCTGCTTTAGTCCAACTTCACCTCCTCTGTTTTCATCAGCATTCATTCGTGCTGGGCCCTGAAGTGCAAGCTGCATGAACGAGCACACAAGAACTCTTAAGAACTGAAAGCACTGGATAGAAATTTTACGTCCTGTACAGAGAAGTCTGAAACGTTGAAGTTTTAGGTAGTATAGGGGTTTTAGATGAAACTGTAACAAGCACACAAGAGCTCTTAAGAAAGCACTTGATAGAAATTTTACGTCTGTACAGAGAAGTCTGAAACGTTGAAGTTTTAGGCTGTATCGGGATTGGGATGAAATTGTAACACGCACACAATCACTGGTTGGCCCGTGTAGAGAGGAGGTGGATTTGCGGAGTATGCTCTGGCTCCCGTGACGTCCACGGTGAAGAGACCAGACAATGTTACAGCTGTGGAGGCTGCATCTCTGCCAGTTGCTGCCATGACGACTCTCCAAAGTGCCATCCAACTGGTTGGGCTCAAGCTCGACGGATCAGGCCCGAAACTGAACATTCTCATCACCGCCGCTTCCGGAGGGGTCGGACTCTTCTGGATCCAGGTAACCAAGTTCAAACAACAGCGCTTATATGTATTCTGGAATTCCAGTTCAAAGCACGAGTCAGTGCTCTGAAATTTGAACTTCGTAGTTTCTTAGTTTACTTGACCTTTTAATTATTCATGGATTCCACAAATTCCGGATGAATGCCCCCATGACTGAAAGATGTCACTGTCAATCTAAATAATCAATTCAAAGTAGACTCAGTGTGCAGGTTTTGATGAGATGATGAAGTGTGACCTATTTTCCACCCCTCTTGCGAGCAGATAGCAAAGCTAGCGGGTTGTTTCGTGACAGCCACCTGTGGAGCCCGCAACATGGAGCTTGTCCGAAGCTTAGGAGCAGACGAAGTGTTGGACTACAAGAGCCACGACGGAGCCAACTACAAGAGCCCGTCGGGGAAGAAATACGACGTGGTGGTGCATTTGGCCCCCTACCAACCCCTGGAAGCCTTCAAACTCCAGTTGACGAAGCGAGGCAAGGTCATCGACATGACCCCCACTTTGAAGACCGTGCTTCGGAACTGGTACAATAAAATCACGCTCTCGAAACAGAGCTTTTTGCCGTTCGTCCTGGACGCCAAGAACACGACCTTCTTGCAGACGGTCACCGATTTGGTGGCAGAAGGCAAGTTGAAAGTGGTGGTGGACTCGACGTTTTCCTTGGCCAAAGCCAAAGACGCTTGGGCACGAAGCATCGAAGGACACGCCACAGGGAAAATCGTCGTGGTCATGTGAAGACGACACGACATGCCACTGAAGCATCGACTCCAAGCTCTAGTGTACGGTACAGTCACTAACATAAAACTGAGCTAATTTTGGCCTGTATTCGAGTTTACATTCTCTGAAGCCAATGTGTTTGGACGTAATCAGACCTGGCTTAAGTCGTTAGGATTCGATTCAATTAGATTGCGGTACAGACGGATTCAATTAGATGGCGATGTCAATTAGATTGTGATACGGAGAATTAGTTCCCTCTTCATGTATGGTTTTGACTACAGTGTGTATTATAAATTCCAAACTCCATTCTCTTCAAGAGTTGATTTATCTCTTTGCTTCCTTCGATTCGGAATAGTGCAGTTTCGGGTGCTCCTCAATTTAAGAAGCTCAATATCAAATTCAAATTTTAATATGGAAGCTCGGTTTCCACGAGTGTTCTGTGCAGACAATCAACAATTGGAGTATCAATGAACAGAAAATTTTAGGTCAATAGCCAACATATGCAATCCAAATGTTTTTTGTCATTTGCAATTCAAATTTCCTTGATCGTGAGCAAAACAAGCAGTCGGTGTCGTCAGAAATGGAAGCTTCTGTTCTATTCATTTTTTTAATAACCTTCGACTTTGTTCTTTTCAATTATCTTCTTCAAAGAGTTCATTGATCTCCTTGTTTCCTTCGATTCGGAATAGTGCAGTTTCTGGTGCTCCTCAATCAAAGAAGCTCACTATCAAATTCAAATTTTAATATGGAAGCTCGGTTTGCACAAATGTTCTGTGCGTACAATCAACAATTGGAGCATCTATGAACAGAAAATTTTAGGTCAATAGCCAACATATGCAATCCAATAGCTTTTTGTCATTTGCAATTCAAATTTCCTTGATCGTGAGCAAAACAAGCAGTCGGTGTCGTCAGAAATGGAAGCTTCTATTCTGCTCATTTTTTTAATAACCTTCGACTTTGTTCTTTTCAATTATCTTCTTCAAGAGTTCATTGATCTCCTTGTTTCCTTCGATTCTCAACAGTGCAGTTTCTGATGCTCCTCATTCCTCAATCAAAGAAGCTCAAAAATCAAATTAAATTTTTTTAAATGGAGGCTCGGTTCCCACAAGTGTTCTTTGTGAACAATTCAATTTCCCTTGACCGTGAGCAAAAACAGCAGTGTCGTCGAAAATGGAAGCTTCTGTTCGATTCATTTTTTAATAACCTTCGACTGTCGGTTCTTTGCAATTAGGGTCTCAAAATGCCGGCACTCTGTTCCAAGGCAACGTTTCCCGTAACAAACTTTTCCTCGAGTTTGGAGAACTCTCCGAGTTCCGTGACGAGGATGAGAGCGGGGGAAGAAACCGCCCACTAGATGAATGTTTGAATTCTGTTGAGACTTTTGACCTTGGAGGGCGCCCTGGTAAAACAACGTCAGCATGTAAGGTAAAACAGCCCACTGTGTTCCGAATTAGCAGTTTAGCCTCATGCCACTGCTGAAATTTTGTAAATTATTTCCCACACAAAGAGAAGTGTGAGAAACAGCAAGAGTAGTTGAAATTGTATTTTTTTGACAAAGTATGAATTTGCTATAAAAATTTGAAGTGTTCAATGCATCATGGCCAAGAAGAGTACCCATAATCCACAATGTTCATCTTGTTCACCTAAAGCAATCGTAATATTTTCTCACAATAAAGGCCTAAGAAGTCAATTCTTACAATGAATTCACACTAAAAAGTTGGAAGTTCCTAATGAGGTTACTAATCATTGCATTACTGTCATGCATTGTGGCCCAAATCCCATATATTGAAAAAACAACCATAATGAGGACATTCCCTAGGTGCCCACTATGGGGTCATCTGATGATAATGGGTTGTTTTACCTTCTTGGGGAAATTAATTTTGGCAAAATGCGGGATGATTCTTTTGTTGTAAGAATTGTTTGTTTGTTTTACCATGTAACTTGTTATTATTTTTGTCTTTCAACCAACTACAAGACTCCTAGTGGCTTAAAGTAAAAAGAATCTACATCATTAACACCGAATTAGACATTCTTGCACTTGGGGGGTGCGACGTTGCACTTGGCTAGTACGGCATCAAAAATGGACAATCTCAAATGTTGTGGGGGGGAGCGATTATTGCAAACATCGTTTGCTCTTAGTAGGAGAAATTGCTTGGTCAAAAGTTGTCAAACACTCCTTTTTTTATAATTACTTCATAAAAACCTTACACACTTTTCACTCCACACTATTTTTAAGACTTATTAGTCTATGCTTCACACTCAAGTACTTCTACATACCTACAACTACAAGTACGTTGAACAACACTGTATAATATCATATCTCACTAGTACCTATTCAAATCATTCTGCAGACGTTCGTCATCTAGGTTCTCCATCTACATTGCCATGTACTCGAGAAGATGTGCTTTAGCCTCTACTGGAATGATCACTGTCTCCTCTGTATTCACGCCATACATTGTAATCTTGGAACCTATAACATGACTACTTCTCCCTTGACGAGGAACATCCGTCCATGAATATATAGCGGCTTCCTTCTCGGTCCAGCCCAACATCTCTCCAGATGGTTCCCACGTTGACTCCATACAGTTCGTGTACCTCTCTCGGTTACTACCTGCTTCATCATGTGCCCCGGGTCTCATAGTAGGCCAATACCACAGGACCTTCATCTTTGAGGCCCACGTCCCTTGACCGAATTTGAGCACCTTCCCTAAAAAAAAAGGGACTCCTCCTCTTACCTCCGCTAGTTCTACGGTAAGGGCTACGTACTGCCCTACAACAACATCATTCTCAGGATTGAATGGAGGAAACGGATCTTCATCTGCATCTTGTTGTGCCTCTGGTATAACTGCATTGGTTCTGCCTCGAATCCTCCCCCCAGTCACTCTTTGTGATGTTGCTTGTACGGGTCTATCTCTGCGGGGTCCGAAATACCCCCTCCTCTCAGGATTCGGCATTGTTGCCATAATCTTGTCAACGGCTACACTCTCCGTTGTATTTCCATCCTCATCAGCAACTGCACTTGCAATTGTACCTCCTTCCACGTCAGGAACAATTCCATCATCCCTGTTCTGGTTCAAGACATCGCTGGGCCAAAATGGTAAATCACGGACGCCTTCTGTATTTCGTTCTGGAAATTCTTCCAGGTACTCCTTGAATTGTTCTATTTCGTCCACCACTTCCATGTTTCTTATCGGATTGATGCCTCTGTCTATCATCTTCTTCTTGTATGCAATGAACTCGTCCAATGCTTTCAATTCTCTTTGATCAGCTGCAAGCACTTCCGCGATGTTCGTAATTTCTGCTACGCTAGGCAGCGAGTTCAAACACAAATGTCCTCTCGCTGGGCCCCACTCATCTGTGCAAAAATGCTTGTGTTGCACACGTACCAAACCATTCTCCACGTAAAACCTCATTTGGTGTGGAAATGTGATGCCCGTCAATGATTTCCCTCCTCATAGTAAATGAGGTGTGATAAATGCCTTCCAGTCACGAACGTGTTCAAGCTTGCGAGCACTTACAAAAGCCTCTGTGTACGATGTTCCCTTTTCCACCAGCTGCAACATCTCTGTCAAAGTGTCTATGTCTCTCCTCTTCAGTACGTTCGAAATCACACTGAACCTCTGATCGATGTCTTCATGTGTGTGGCCCACTATCAAAAAACAAAGATGCACTTCCTTGAAGAAACCAAGCCCAACTAGTGCAGCACACATGCCAAACATGTAAGCGTTTTTGTTCTCCCTCGTGGTGTTATCCGCTTGAATCCTCAACGTCGGTGGTAATGACCCCTTCCTTCGCTTCACGTCGCATATGACGTTCATCACCGACGTTACGACTTGATTGCTATCATGCTTGTGGTGAGCATCTATCCACACGTCCGCATACAGGCCGATACCATATACAAGTACACCACACAAATGAGTCTTCACAAATCGAGATTCGATGTTCTTCACGGTCTGCCTCATCTTTGGTATCATGGTCGTATTTTGATCCATACCGTCAACAATCAAACACATAAAGAAGTCCGGAGTGATCATTGCTGACTTCTTGAACAACCAATAATCCCGCCTCTCTTCCATTTGATATCGAATGTGCAGTACATACAGCTCTTTTATCTTCACCTTTGCGATTGCATTTGTCGTTGATTCCATCCCACATTTATACTCCCAACAATGATAACACTTCGAAAACCGGGAAAAAGGTGGAATCTGCACATGTGGAAATTCCTTCCGCCACAGGTGATCAAAAG
The DNA here is from genome assembly GCA_951230915.1 of Antitrichia curtipendula. Lineage (NCBI taxonomy): Eukaryota > Viridiplantae > Streptophyta > Bryopsida > Hypnales > Leucodontaceae > Antitrichia > Antitrichia curtipendula. Next base: position 3,433,622 of record OX579641.1, read on the forward strand.
AAGTCAATGACAACTCCGACCCATCCACTAATTTCTTCACTTCTTCGTTCACATATTGGAAAACATCCAGCTTGCTTGTATTCATTGGCAATAGAATCAGCGGTAGCACTGCATTGTCCATTTTCCTGCGAATCGATTGATGAAGCTGTTGACAACCTGCTTCATTGAAAAAAACATTGAGGCTTTCCCTAGCTGCAGACATTTTTGCGCTTTCTCTGTGTTGACACCTGTTTCCATGAACGGCAGCCACTCTACCATATACAGCATGTGTTGTCTTCAATTGCTTCAAACGTCTCTGAGAATAACCCAACGCCGCGGCGTAGCATGCATTGCACACGACCCTACCATCCAGTTTTGTCACGTACTTGTCTCTTGTCGGACCCTCTGTGCGAGTATAAAAGGCATTAAGCATTTGCATTATCCAAGTAGCACGTTCTTTGTACTTTTATCCCTAAGCCATATATCGTTGGTCCAATACATACTTTGCATCTACATCACGCAAACAATTGCGTTTACATGCTCCCCTTTCCTTCGCACACATAACACTATCCAGAGTAACTTTTTGACTAGCAGACTCTCCCCTCTCCCGCGGACTTCTCACCCTTGCTCTTCGATTTGCCATTGAATACCTCCTCCTCGGTGTAAGCTCAGGTAGTCCTTCTGCTCCTGTGAAATCCGGAGTGCTACCTTCAGAGCCTTGTGCCATAGGAGAACTTCTTTCTTGTGTGCTTCTGACACCTTGACTTGGTGGCGTGCATTCGGAAGTGCTCGGGTTCTCTTCTACGTCATGAAAATCAAACTGTGGTGCTGAAACAGGTGGAAAAGAGAAATTCTGCCCCTCCCTCGCATTTGTTGCCGTCGTTCTCACCTCATAGGGACGAGCAGAACGAACTGAAGCACGACGCCATCGTATAATTTTATCTACACAATCTCCCATAGTCTTCCTTACCAACTCACTAACCCATTTTGTTTCTTGTACAGCATGTGTGATACGAACCGCAATCTCGAAAAGACGTAATTTCTGTTGATGAAGTTCATCGCCACATGCAAAATTTGTATCCACCACGCCCACCCCCACAACTCGACCTTCGTCTCCAAGAAGTTGAACCATGCCACTGGTAGTTTGGAATTCTCCATCCATAGGTGCACGATCTTCTTCTTCGAATAGTCTTCCTCATACCACACGCACCAATCTTTTGCCTACGCTCCTTCGCTCTGTAGCAACCAATGTTGTCGCTACCGTAGTGTGTACCACTGGGCTTCCAAATGCTTCTGATGCCATTTTCCTGATTCACGAGTAACATATAATAATCATGTATTTGGTGCAGAGCTTTTGTAATTCACTATCTTCGCAAACCACTATTCTCTATGTATTTTCCATCTCATAGTACACAATAAAAAAGTGGTTCTCAATAATTTTCAAGCAACAATGAACCATCCCCTTCCCAACCATGGCTACTTATCAAGCCCTCATAAAGATCACTCTAAAAGAAAACTCAATTTTTTTGTTTCTTTTTTTCCTTCATTTACTTCAGTGAAGTCTGGCAAATATACTTGTCCATCATATTGTGTAAACCCTACATTGCATGCTCTTCATACAACTTGCACATAATTAGTTTTTAACATCCTAACTATTTCAAATGTCCAATTCGTTCAACTGTAAAACACAAACAATTTACATATAGAGGACTACATTACTTTTTTATTCTATCAATTATTAATAAAGTTTTATAAGTGCACACTTTCTATACTAATGTACTTGTATTTTTAACTACAGACATCATACAAATTCGTTGAAATCCTTATACATTGGACACTACTGTAGTACTTCCCCAAACACTTGCATTCAAAGTGAAATAAACAAATTTGTTTCTTCTTATCGAATTCCTGGTTCAAACCTTGAACCTTTTCAATTTAAAATTTTTTACGTGTTGATTTTAAATTTCTAAAGGTATATGATGAAAATTTGAGTTAAAGATCTAGGAATAAATGTAAACAAAAACAATTCACTCATATTCATTACTAATGAGTAAAGAAGAAGTACGTTGAAGTTTGAACGGATAGTTAAATTGTACACAACTCTAACATAGAATTGTAACACCTTTTTTTCAATATTTACATTTCTCTACAAAGATGTCTTTACTAGGATACTTTCCAATAATAAAAAAATATTGTATATGTAAAAGCGTCCACAATTTAAATGTCAAATGTGAATGCGGACATACCAAACACAATTGACTTCTGTAGGGGGACTACAAAATTTTTAATTCATTAACATTAACACCTACTTTCTGAACATACTTCATTCTAATGAATTACTATAAATCAACAAAATAATTTTGCAACAGTGCGGTTTTAGTTTTTAAATTATGAATTTAAAATTCTTAGATTCTTTAATTTTTAAAATGCACACAAAAACATCTCGATACTTCCATAATAAAAATGACTTCCTATCAAAGTACACTCTGCTTCACTGAATACGTTACATGTTATATATTCTAATCATCCTACATATAAACGCTTACATGACATTGCATAGTCTGGTGCTTTCAAAATTGATTACATTTATATTTCATTGTAATGCAATAAATCCAAGGTTTCTATTTATAATTGCTCAACGTCAAATTCACAATTTTTCTTTACAACTGCATGGACAACAACTGAAGGTGCTTCCAAATACATTAAGGGAAACTACGATTTGATTGTAAAACATCATTGCATTCATTGCTCCAACACTCAAAATGTACAACCCATTCTTCAAAGTTTTAAACTGAACGACATAACTACCATAATCCCCATTTCCAATCAAAACATAAAAAGAGAAATTAAATACTAATTTACATGTTCACGCACATTGAAGAAGACCTTCCTTTTCTATTCAAAAAAATAAAAGATGTATCAACTACACACATTTAGAAATTTTTTAAATTTATACCTTAATTATTTTCAAAGAACATGCACACAACAAGTAATTCTCTAACCCAACTTCTTGCATAACTTATGACCAAATCACGAAAAAGCTAATAGAAAAAACAAAGTTTTCATTGATTTGCATATAAACCAAAAATTTAGTATAAAATCAATTTTTCTGCTAAATAAAAATTCGTAATTCATCCTCTACATTTATATATAGGTGAAAAGATTTTTATGATTCCGTTTAAGTTTACAAGATCAAAGTGACTAGGTACTCTACTGTGAAAGCACCTGTAAATTCCCTACTCTAAAATAAACTTTGACTTCATTTATGTCTACTTCTTTCAGCTTCCTAATTTCTTCCCATATGATGTGTACTTGCATGTAATTTTAAAAATTTACAAGCATGGAGCCCACTTGTCTCAAAAGATTAATCCGAAGACTCAACACCTAAGTATGTGGAATTATTTTAATATAAATGCGGACTCGTGATGTGCAATTGCTTCTTGTATTGCAAACCCTGTTAAAGTGGCTCACGTCAATTCAAGTGACAATATCTTGCACTCTACAAGGTAGAAATTCCAGAAAAAAATAGCAAATCTTTTAAAACTAGCGTACTACACGATCCTACAATTAAATGCATTGAAAAATGTATCCCTCTCAAAAATTGGTTTCAGAGTACAAAGCACAGTTGTAGAGCGTCTTCGATGGAAAAATATGCTACGACCTTCAAAGATAAATGACTTTGTTTCTTTTTCAATCGTACATCTATATGTAGTACTAAATTATTTAAAGAATTACAATGATTTCAGTGCTTCTGCAAAATAAAAATAAAAAAAATTCTTGATTGAAATCTTGAACCCAAAAAATTGGACATTACGAAAAAAAGATGTAGAGCTCTTCCAAATTCTGCAAACACACACTTGCAGTACTTTGTACTTGTATACCAAGGTTTAAGAAGAATTTTTTCATGGAAATCTGCTGCATTAACCCCTAAAATAGTGAGCTTGTTTTATGTTAGAAACCCCTCAAAACCACCACTTATGTTATATTTAATTAAAGAAAATAACTTTTGGGGTTATTCTTGGAATTTAACCATACGATTTTGTACTTCACTTATCTAAGATCATGTAACTGAAGTTTCATCAAATTTCACCGTACGAATTGGAATACATTAGCATTCAAAGTTTAACAAATAGGTTTTTTAAAAGAAAATGCTTAAATTGCTTGGAAAACTAATATTGTCTGGAACTTCTTCATCACTACTCCAATTTCCTAATAGAATGAATCAAAGCTACACATATAGTTAAGCTTTATAATCTTTAGAAAAAAAATAAATAAAAAATTATTTTGAGTTATTGTAATTTTTTTCGGACTGCTTGCTAATCTCTATTTCTTGCTCATCCGATAAACTTTTACATACGGCATCCGATCAAAACTAAAATTATATATACAGAATGCTTTTGCAAATCTACACAACCTCAAAAAATAAAAATAAAAATCACTTCACATTCAGACAATAGGAACCTACCTAGAGTCCCGGACCCAAATTGTCCCCCGAAGGGATAATCAGGGTTTTAGGGTTCAACTAATCCATGTGATACAAGGTCAAACAATTGTTATATGACCGTGGATGACTAGAGCAATAAGTATAGGGCATTGCCGGGGGATAAGTGCGTTTTGGAAAATAGAAGACCTATTAAGAGGATGGAGCTTGATGAGGAGGCCCTTCATTTCCCAGAACGCCAGGTATTGAGAAGTGTTCCCCGACGTAAACGAATGCCAAAAAATTATCCAAAAAAAAGTAATCATTCCGTTATGTTCTACAAGCAAATCCATAAGGCTGGCACGTACAAAGGTAATAAAGGTACCCTTTCAAACGAACCCAAATTTAGACGGCTACAGGTTTGAGCCACTCCATTGAATTACTCAATACTGCATTTCAAATGGGAGCGCTTAGGGTTTCTTGATACAAGTATTATTCACATACAATAAGGTAAAAGGCGCTACAAGACTTTAGGCCTTATAAACTAACCATTTTTTAAATGTACACGATATGTACATGTTGTTTTCTCGTAGCCTTCACTAATGTACAAACATTGTACATTTCAAAGGTGGGTGATTGTGTAGCTCAATGACGGTTCAACTTCAAAAATTCATAACTAATTTCTAAAAGCTTCTAAAAATATGAAACGACTTGGGTTACATTCCAAATTCGCTTCTCTTTCAAGAAAAAATTAATGAAAACAATTTCAAAAATTTCTGCCTTCAGTTCCAAAAATTCACTTTCATGTCTGAGGTGGGACATTTCCGGATTTATAATGGAAATGGGGCATCGACATGAGGCAGAGTCTCATGTCGGACCACATCGTCCGTTCTGAGGTGGGCAATTTCTGGACCTCTAATTGGATGAGGCATCGACAACTTCAAAAATTCATAACTAATTTCAAAACACTTCTAAAAATATGAAACGACTTTGGTTACATACCAAATCCGCTTCTCTTTCAAGAAAAAATTAATGAAAACATTTTCAAGAACTTCTGCCTTCCCAGAGTAATTTCAGCTCTGAGGTGGGACATTTCCGAATGTATAATGAAAATGGGGCATCGACATGAGGCGGGGTCTCAAAACTGGGGTTTCAAAACTACCACATCGTCCGTTCTGAGGTGGGCAATTTCTGGAAATCTAATTGGATGAGGCATCGACAACTTCAAAAATTCATAACTAATTTCAAAACAATTCTAAAAATATGAAACGGCTTGGGTTACATCCCAAATCCGCTTCTCTTTCAAGAGGAAATTAGTGAAAAAAAATTCAAAAATTTCTGCCTTCAGTTCCCAAAATTCACTTTCAGCTCTGAGGTGGGACATTTCCGGATCTATAACGAAAATGGGGCACCGACATGAGGCGGAGTCTCAAAAGTGACCACATCGTCCGTTCTGCGGTGGGCAAATTCTGGACCTCTAATTGGATGAGGCATTGACAACTTCAAAAATTCATAACTAATTTCAAAAAACTTCTGAAAATATGAAACGACTTTGGTTACATACCAAATCCGCTTCTCTTTCAATAAAAAATTACTGATAACAGTTTCAAGAACTTCTGCCTTCCCAGAGTAATTTCAGCTCTGAGGTGGGAGATTACCGGACCTATAATTAATATGGGACATCGACGTGAAGCGGGGTCTCAAAGCTGACCTAATCAACCGTTCCGACGTGGGCAATTTCCGGACCACTAATTGCATGGGGCATCGACATCTGGATGGGGCATCGACATCAGGCGCGGAGTCTCTGGAGCCACGCACAACAAACGAACGGACGGCGTGCGACTTTGCATGAGGGCAGCGAAAACGTCGGCTAAGGGCCAAGCGAAGCAACGAGGTACAACTCACAAAAAATGCGACGTTCGGGCCTCACCAAAATGTTACTGCGGAAGATCAACCATCAAACTAACTGAAGCACGGACCGACATAGTACTGCTCTGTCGCTCGGACTGTTTTCCCCGTTGAGTGCATTAAAACCAGGACTGGTGGGAGCCAGCCTCTTCCCAATTGACATCGAACAAGGTTCTCACAGGAGGCCATGTGCGCAGCTCCAGTCCTTGAACGGCCGCTATCGACCGCTGCTGTGTTTCCGAACGAGGTTCAAGAGAAGCAGTAAGCGCGAAGTGCGAATGCCGGAGGAAGACTCTGTCGACGACGTCGACGTACTCCACTGTGCGGCGACATAAGGTAAGGCACTAAAACTTACCTGTTCAATTTAACTTGGAGGTATTAACATAGATCCTTCGCGCCCGTGCAAGGTCTGGGTCCAGTACTGTTCACTGGAGTGAATAGACCCTCCGCGCGCGCGGAGGGTCTGAAGAAATCACTGTTCACATTCTAACGCTGATGAGGTGTTTTCCACAAATGCAGGATCACGTGGCACATCTCCATAGGAAGGCGTGCCGCGGTGACGGTGCTCGACAGGGAGAATCCAAGCACGGTGAAGCACGACATTCAGGTGAGTTTATAAATCTTACCTTTTTTGAGTGGCACCTCCGCTGCAAGTGTGCTTTTGCTGTCCGTGTAGTAATTCTATGCTGCGGCAGGTAGTAGACCGATCTTCATCGCTGGACCGCTGTACCGTGGGCATCGTCGTTACTGTTGTCAAACCGGCTTTTAGCAAATTCCTCCCTTGCTCCGCCGTGAGAATGGGTTTTCCCCGTTGCCTTCAATCCTTCATCCCTTGCTCCGCCGTGAGAATGGGTTTTCCCCGTTGCCTTCAATCCTTCATCCCTTGCTCCGCCGTTACTGTTGTCCCTTGCTTCGCCGGGAGCCGTCGTTTCCCGAATGCCTTCATTCCTGCATCCCTTGCTCCGCCGTTAGTCTTGGCGTGAAAATTTTATCCGGAAACGAACAAGAGGAGCGCGTTAGTAGTGCTGCGCAATACGTTGTGCACGAACTGATGTTGCGCAGTCAGTGTCGTTCTGCATTTCTGTAACAGCTTGAATTTTTGAATTCCTCTACGGTCACTTGGCTGTCTGTGGAAAAGAGAACAAGAACTACCGCTAATTAACGCTGTCCGTTCGAAAGGAGACTAATTCTAGACACGTCTGGTTCATGAATTTCCACACAGTTCTAACTATTTCAACAACAAACCTGAGTTCATGAAGTTTGTGAGATAATCAAAATACCGTAAAAAAAACAGGTGGGTTTGTTCTGCTTCTCCCGCCCGCTGACAGATTTGTTTTCTTCGGTGCTCGACATTCGTATTCTCCTGCACAGTGGAGGTTTTCTCCACGACCGAAGCTATTGGCGTCCGACATCGTCCTCCTTTCGAACCCTATTAAATTCCAGCGACAGTGAACGTGTTAGGATCGTAAATCCGAAATAAAGCAACCTCAATCCAGTGAATACTTAGAATACTAATCTAAGGTGTGCAAATCGAAATTCGAGTAGGTGCAGTATTTGCAGACCAGTTGTGGTTCTGCGGCGAGCGTCAACTGGTTTCCTCGGAGAAGTTCGTCTGGGATCTAGTACGTTGTGCTTCCTGTGTGAACAGTGTTACAGAAGTATGGCCTTAAATCATCCATGTAAGGGCTGACCTGCCTTTTTCACACGTTTACTGGAATTGAAATATTTTGGGAACATTTTTCAGGGACAGAAAAATGGAGGCCGAACATAACACAAGTGGTTTCATATTATTTGAATCATTTTTGAATTACTTATGAATTTCCAAAAAAAAATGTTGTAGTCACCTATTTTTGACCCTAGGTCCTCCAAAATCCAACCATTCACAACTTTTAAATTGATTTGAGTAAATGAAGCTCAATAATTGGGTCTTGCAATAAACAATGTTTTTCTCTCGATTCTTTGAATGGCTTGACAGGTTCACTGAAGGATCACCGAATGTCTATTTTAGACTTAAGTATAGGGTCGATTTCAAGAGGCTTCTCGCTTTTAGAGCTGAGCACATTACTTCACGTTAGTTCATAACATTACTAATTGGGCTCTTGACGACCATTACACATGAGGTATAATGCCCCCCCAAGATGCCTGGTGGGTTGAATTTAGTTAAAATGCAGAATTCCGATTGGCTTTGGAACAGTGTTGGCTATAGCACCATGTGAACTCTCACCACATAGCTATTTCAAAAAGCTTTCTTGCTGGGGTGCTCCCGAAGCAAAAGGGTACCCCGCAGCATTGGTGAATAATATTATGTTGTGTTACTCACTGTCTAAGATATTCAACAAGTTTCAGGGACGTAGGCATAATTAATGGTAAGCCATTGATTTTAGAGCCCGGCAGTGACAAACATGTTCCAGACAAATTGAACGAGGATGACGCGCTACCGCTTTTGTTGCTTTTGTTGCCATGACGGGCATGAATATTTAGTTAAGACAGAATCAAGTTGTGTATAATGCACTTGCCAAATCCCTTGTTGGCAAAAAAGTGGCTCTCCCAGCGAACCTAGCGGCTGATGACGTTGATTTTCCTGTTGATTTTCCTGCACCCGTGTTTTCCTTCCTTTTTTTCATTTCTGTTGCAAAACAAATAAATTAAAAATAGCCTCTCTACGAATTTAAAAAAAAAGGGTAGCAAAGCTTGTACGGTTAAATGTCTATGCAAGTGTGGTACTTGCACACCAGTAATTCATGATATTTCTTAGCCATTAATCATTTACTTATTGAACTTCCACAATCATCTGTAAGTCAATATTTTGAGTGTGTACACATATACACAATCATAGGAAAATATAGTTATTTCAATTTCCATTGATACACTAGATTTTTTCAACAAAAGATGCATGTGGTGAGTGCTTCAAACGATTTGCAAGCGTTAGTCTTAAAGTGTTGTGAATTAGCTGTAATCGGCTGGCGGCCGTGTTGGTTGCATGACTTCCGAATAGGTTCAATCAAAGATTGAAAGGGTCATCCATCGTGTGTTTGTCTTTCCATGTTGTTCTACGCGGTGGTGAGTACACAGGCTTGACTATGATGTGGGAAGGAAATGTTGAAATTCAAATTCAAACCAAGAATTGTGATTTGAATCTTTATAATTCACTTTGGATGCCTGAATTTGTCTGTTTTGTAATTTTATAATACATTCATATTGGTTGGCCATATATGCTCTGACCTTAGTCTTTGTGAATTAGAGTAAAAGAACGTTAGATCTCTTTGGTTTGTCCATTTCTTTTTTCATTTGGTTTTTGAGGCACAAACGTCCAAACATAATTAATTGGATTCAAGTGTTACACCCCCACCAACCCTTGAATGCAGTGAATCATGTACATGAATAGCACATGTACTATTCATTAAAAAATTATATGTACCTAAAATGGAATTTATTCAAGCTGTATTTGCAAGTATAAATCACGGCTCTGACAGTTGGAGAATGTTTCTTCTTTGTAGACACTGAGTCTGTCTATATGTTCGTTGAGTAGAGCAATCGCGATTTTCATCACAATTCAAAATCTAGGTCAGTGCCGGAACAAAAACTTCTCAAAAACATTGATTTTCCTTCACTGTGCAAATTGCTCTAGGTTGAATTTAAAAAATAAATTAAGACGTTCATATAATTTTTTCACATGTAATACATCTTTGGCTAAGTTTCTTTACAACCAATCTCTTCATTCATCTGTTAAGTTTTTTTCCCAAATACATGAAAAAAAATTTATTTCTATGTATAAAACCAGCTCACATTTAGTTAAATGTACTTGCTCAATAAAATTGCTGATTGTTTTTCCCGAACAGGCACAAACAGCATTGTGCATTCCCTGGATTGGTCGCCTCTTTCAAATTGGCATCTTTAATTAAGTAAGTAACCTAACTTATCTTCAACTTATTTCATAGGTTTTGGATGCCAGATTTCAATCAGGTACTAGGTTGTATTTTTCATTTGTTTGCTTGTGCACCTACAGAAACGGTAATGGTAAACGTGTTTTGTACATATAAGTTGTTGATCCTGGATCTCCATGACAACATCATGTGTAACGCATGAACGCTTTGGATTCATTTTTATTTTAAATTTTTATTTGTGATATGTATCCGTTGCTGTCCAATTCACAAAGTCTACATTCTGAGTTGTTTAGATTGCAACACTTTTTTGATAGGGTTCTTATCATATTAATTCATAATTTTTAAGAATCTGACGGTTCAAAATTACAAGCTAATTAATCATATAATACAAAGTAAGAGATTTGACATCAATTGACGCCTTTAAACACACGAAAGTTAAATTAAGTTCAAAAGAGAGCCAAATTTGCTTCCCAATTTGGGAAAGAATGACAATTCAATTGCAGAAGTCCTATTGATGATTGTACTTGCAGTTTTTTAAGTGTTATTGATTTTTTTTAAATAAAATTTCATTGCTTAAGTAATTTTTTCAAAATGTGTCATCTGCCAAATGTCAAGTGATGCTATAATAACGTAAGAGTATGTTCTAAATTATTCATTTAAAAGCTAGAACTGAGTGCGAGTTAGGTAAAATATTGTGGACTATTTTTCAATAATCAATACATTCTCCTCGAAACATAAATAGAATTGATATGAAGCATATGTCGTGTTAGATTGTGCATAGTTTAATCAAGGTAGTTATAAAATTCTTAAATTCAAGTGACATTGGTTTTTCAAAAGTACATCGCTAAGGCATTGACGAAGACCAAAAACATGTGGCATGTTATGATTGTGTACGTTGAGGGATTGGGTGATTTGAGTACCAGTGCAGTAGTGGGGTCATTTGCCTTGTATGACACTTTTGAAGATTAAGGAGTAATATATTTAGAAAGAGATTAAATTAACTTGTCAACAAGTTTTTGTATTTTTCTTATTAAATGTGGTGGGATTCATTGAGCGAAATTGATTGCCTACAAACAATTAATGCATTTGATTTTGTAGACTTCACTTTGTAAGACAAATCTACGCAGTGGAGTCGTTGACTAACAATCTGGTTGTGCCAGATTTCTAGAAACGAAACAGCATTGTATATTGCGGAAGTAGACATTGGAAGTTACACGTTTGCGCATGTGACGAAATCTCCATTAGAGGAAATACCATCAAGAGCATCCGGATCAGGTACTTCTCTTTTATATACAATTTTTTGTAAGTACTGTTTCATTACTTCAGTTAGGAATTAATGCACGTTGGTTTGATTCTTGTTTATTTTTTTATTTTTTTATTTACACATGAAAATGTTTAAGTAAGCTATGAACCCATGCGTGTAGTGACTAATGGACTTTAATGTGATTTGTAATGAAGAAGTTGAAAATAGTGTAGCTTTTCAAATATCAACGTAATTAAAATCATAGATTAGCATATGACCATAGAGGATGAAATGTCCAAATTGGCCCCATTCAATCTTATGGCCAGCTAAGAAGACCAAAGAAGTTTTCTTAAACTATTGAAATTTCCAGGCACTGTTGAATTTGTATTTCCAATCCTCTGTAAAATTTGGCTATGCAAAATATTTGAAATGAAATAAAATAACATGGGACTCTTTCAAATACAATCTTTGAAAACGTGTATTTCTTAATAGTTATTTTTTAAAATAAGAAATGTAGATCGATTTTTGAAAGGATTGAAGTTCTTGATGTACTCTTTCAGCTCTAGGTATTTTATGTGTTTGAGGTGTGAATCATTTAGTTTTTAGGAATTCTAAGGATATGCAAACAAAATTGATATGTTTACATGCTATAAATGAACTCAGTCCTAGTAGCCTTTCATGTTTATAGTAATTACATTGCAAAATTAAAAATTATTCATGCTGATTTATGTTTCACTTGTTTGGATTTTGAGTTCTGTTTTCTTCAACATATGTAATTTTTTCAACAAGCTCAGAATTCATGTCAGTATTATGTCAATGTGGTGTATTCTCCTTGAAGTGCATGTATTGTAACGTACTTCTTTACCTTGTCTTTGTTTGAGGTATTATTGGGTTTCCTGTGCTTATTTCATAATTTCATACCAAAACAGTATATATATTGTAGTATACTTTGTACTCACCCTGATTTGTTTTCTTTAAGAAATGTATAGTAGAGGTTCCTATGTGATGTCCATCATGTATATGAACACATTGTTAATTCTCTAGCAACAAAATGGATATGAAATGTTGGAGTCCATAAGATTCTTCATGTAATTTTGTTAGTCTTCAACATGTTGTTGTAGTGTTGAGCGTCTTGGGCTTCGAAATGAACCTCTATAAATTGTAATTATAGTTGTGTTTTAGGGATTCAAGAACAGGATGGTCGATATTTGATTATTTTTCAGTGCATTTTAACTTTAGTTCGTGAATACAAAATTATTTCTACGTTATTTGGAAAATGAAACCCACTATTCAAAGGTAATAAAGGTCGTTTATGTTATGTTTTATAGAGAAGAGGTATACTAGGTTTGTATATGTTAATTGTATTGACTGATGAAGATTGAAAGTGTAGTGTTCTTGCTTTAGCTTTACCGGTATTAACCGCTATGCAATTACGTCACAATTGTTGTTGCAAACACAGTTTCAACAACCGGTGGAAGTTATATTGGTGTGGAAAATAAGTGTTGTGCATCATTGTTATTCATGTATATGCCTTAAAAATATATTTGAATTACCAACATAATTTGTTTGTGGGAACAATTTTCATCTTTTCAAAAACAGTTGGATGTTTTTTTCATATTTAATTCAATTAGAAATTCATCCTTGAACTTCTTGATATGGCCTTGTAAGCATTGAAAATCATCCTCAAATATAAAACTGTGGTTGTTTGAATATTTGTAGATCTTCATGGCACCAAAGGTTCATTCGAAGTGGTTAGAGCATGGATGGTGGATCATAGCGGAGGGTATGGAGAAGTGTTTTTTATGGGTCATGGATTTTCCAATTGAGGAAGGGCGTTACTGGGCTGCATTGGGGACTTCTTTTGGAGTTGTTGAGGGCCTTACAGGCACTGCAGATGGAGGGTTGACTGTATCAGTGAGTAATATTGAAATGGCACTGGAAAAGTACAAACTGAAGAAGTCTCTCATGATGGCTCCAATTCCACCAAAGCTGCTTTTAGTATTGTCACCAATCCATGGCTTGAAGACTTTGGCAAAGTCTTGGAAGAATGTTTCTGAAGAACTACGGGTACGTAGAGAAGCATCAATTCAGAAGTTCAAGGGTATGACCCTTGAGCAGTTGCATGCTGCACACACTCGATACAGAGAGATTCGGAGTCATGAAGAAGTATCGAGAGAGAATCCTGACGTTGCCAATGAGCGTCCTGTAACCCTAAATCCGGAAGACACGAATGAAGTTTATCGAGATGCAGCTGTTCTGGTAAATGAGAGTTGGGTTTCTTTGAACGAACGAAACCGGAAGCGAGCTGCTGTTGAGGAGGGAATAGCAAGCCTTGCAGAGGAGGAGGAAGTCCCAGCAAGGCAAAGAACACAACGTCAGCGTCTGCAGTCTGCAACACCAAATGTTGTTGTGGAGCCCACGGGAGATATTGAAGGTTAGAGGCATGAAGAGGTAGTTTTACAAGGAAACGCCCCAATTATGCAAACGTCAGTGGAGTTGGAAGTTGGAGGGGAATCGTTACAACATGTGGAGACTACATCGGAACCCCCCTATACCAGATCCAACAATAGTGTTCCAAGAGCTTGAAAACGAAGGTGAAGTACGAGCTCCTATAACAATCACAGAGGTTGGATCAGGGTCGAGACGTCCAGTAGCGGCCTCAGGTAAACAAATATATAGGTCACGTGTTGTAGTGGCCAATATGGAGGCTCAAAGATCCGGCGTTGCAAGAAGACGGGGTGCTGGTAGAGGACGCGGAAGAACTCGAGTGCAACGTCATCCACAACAGGAAGTGCTTTCAGAAGGTCAGGAACACCATCGCACTCTTAAAACGAGGCCAACAGAGGAGCAAAGTGTTCCAAGGCGGACTCTAGCTCAAACACGTCGTCAAATAGCTGCTAGACAAGAACGTCCTCCACAAGGAAATGATTGGCAAGAAGAAGTTTCGAATGATGATTCTTCAGAAGGGGATCCGGAGCAGATACCTACTCAGGCAGTGTTAAAAAATGTTACAAGAGCCCTTGTGGTATTTCCAACAGAGAGTGAATACAAAGCGGGTTACATATGGGGGCACAATGAGTTCTTTGATGCAGACATCAATAGTATTCGGGACGTGAAGAATGCTGAGACGAATCACAAAGTGCTAATGGAGTGGCGAGTGAATGAAATGTATGAGCGCCTCAGGGGATCAGAAGCTCACGAAGTTAGTGCAATAACACTTCGTCCCGTTGCGTATTTATGTAGAAGTGCAGATGAACAAGGCGAGACAGAGATGGTTGAGGTTCCTTTCAGTCAAGAGGGTGCGGCACGAGAATTTGAAACTGCTTTCCTGAAGCATTGTGAAGCTGATCCATCTATATCAAATGTTGCGGTTAGGAAACGATGGCTGGAGGACAATATTTTGTGGGAGCCAGTAGACGGACAACACATTGTTGGTGCATGTAAACGAGCACAACGAGAGAAAAGAGAGGGTAAATTGTCTGATACAGAGTACTATGCGCAGTTCGGAAGACGAAGAGCGAAGTTTGTGGTATACAACAACCTACAATTCTACATTGAAGCATCTGTCAGAATAAATGCGAGGGAGTTTGATCGCAAGTTCTTCACAACGCATTACGAGAATCTAATCAAGCTGCGTGACATTTGGAAAGCATGTGGAAGTCCGAGTGTAACAACTCGATCTGATGATGCTCTCAGAGCGAAGGCACTGACAATGGCAGCGAGTGCGTTACATTGGAGCCAAGATCTGCCGAAGCACATGTCGCTAGGAAGTTTGTCTAAAAAAATGATTGACTTCACACGCCATGCTTGGAACAAAGATGAGGACTCGTACAAAGCTATTTTGCAAGTGTGCAAAGACTACGAAGAAGGCAAATTATTTTTCAGCAAGAAGGCGGAGGTGAGGTGGAAGAAGATGGCAAGAGAGCGAAATCTAGATGTCACTGTGGATGCAAGCTCAAACAGGAAGAGGATGGAGAAGACTTGGTTCAGGCCTTTGAGCAGGATTTCAACGGAGAATTATTTACGTGTGGTCAAGCAGATGGCGGCAAAAGATGTGAGAGGAGGGAAGCGAGAATTGCAACGTTACTATTTCGATAGTGTTGCTTCTCCAAACCCACCAAAAGGCACGGTAGCATATGCGGTGGATCGTTTACAGCGGAAGGATGCTGTTAGAAATCAAGTTCGTTTCTTGATGGTGCAAGCAGGAGATGAAAATCCGTCATCTGTACAGGATTTCTTTGCCATAAATGCAAGGAAATATGGAGATTTGCATGGAGAACAATTCCTTCTAATGGGGAAGACATTGGATAATGACGCGAAGACTTTATGGTGCTCGCCTGTAGTCAAGACAGTGCAAATGTTGAACAGTTTTGAGAAGCTCATTCCAGCATTTGTTCGGCAGCATTTTGTGGATATCCGAGCGGGCCGCAAAGGATATGCGGGCTACAGTCGGGACGTGGAAGACGTATCAAATGCTCGATGGAATTGGCAAGTTTCCCTCTCTGGAGTTCAACACGAAGATGGTGAAGTGGTACTGCACGTCAGGTGTCGTGAAGGGTTCTTCAAGGATGAGTACATTGAACTTGGAAGACCTTGTTTATGGATTTTTGATTGTAGACGAGGAGGTTCGGGAGGGAAAGAAGCGGAATGGTCAAACGAAGACTACTGCAAGGTTATGCAACAACTTCAGAATTGGATGTCTTTAATTGTACGATGGAATGTTGTGTTTCTTTTTCCAGCAGGCGTGTACTTCGATGAAGAAATGCAATCGAGGATGGCTATTCCACAGGGTTGTCACGTATTACAGGGTTCTTGGATATTTAAGCGACAGACTGTGTCTTCATATGTGCATGATCTACGGCATGGTGAAGAACGAAAGCGCGGAGTTCAACTTGTGGGCGACATTGCCATCATTATGCATTATCCATCAGAGAGTGGGTCCATGGACAACCTTCCAAGCAGCGTAGACGATTTGGGTGTGGTATTTCAAGACTCTTGGAGTGTAGAAGTCCTGCCCCGAGCAGAGGATAAGTTGGAGAGGACCCCAACGGAGTTGAAGAAGATGGTGCAAATGTATCTGCCACGAAATTGGGGATTGGTGACATTAGGCATCACTATGGCATTATTGGGGATTCTTGAGACAGGATTTGTGGGCAATGAAATTATAATCATGGAAGGAGCAACGGCTCGAACGCAATTTGTGTACAATACATTGCAATTGGTGTACGGGGATAAAATGGCGATGGTGAATACTGTGAGTACAGCAGCTGAACGCAGGTTTTCGCAAGTGTTGAATACAACAAACGAAACACGTGATCAAAGTTCTCGCGAAGCGAATATGAGAGTACCACGTGCACGTTCAAGAGGGGTCCCGCGACCATTGAGGGAGTCATCAGAGGAACGAGCGAGATTTCAAGTGTCTGTACGGGATAAGGGGAAGGGCAAGCAGACTACAATTGATTCGGGAGCCTCATCCGGTGATATAGAGTCCGAGAGAACGCACTCAGACGGCTTACCTAGTGGTGGCCAAAGTCTAGGTTCTGCAGACACCAATGCCATGGATGAAGTGCGCGGGGATGGAGCGGACTCGATGGAAATAGAAGAAGATCCTCATTATATTCCAACAGAAAATATTGATGATGTGGAGAATGTAGAAGCGGCAGATGTTGGAGTTAGCGTGAGAGAAATTGAAGGTACATCAACATCAGTGGAACCCATGTCAGCGTTATCTGCATTCAGCATGTTGGACTCGAGGAGTTTTGTATGCGGTGAAGATGGATATTTCTATGATAGAGAACACGTACGATATGTGCGGACGGGTGAAGAAGGACAATACGTGTTCCACCGCCAAGTTTCCATCTTAGAAGGCCCTACCTTATCGCCAACTTTATCGGAAGGAGTATCAACGCCCGTTGCGAGTGCTATGGTGGATAGGGCGCTGCAGTACACATCTTCGGTATTAGTGAGTGAAGTTGGCGGACCAAGTTTGGTTGAAGAAGCACAGGAAGTTGATAGAAGGGAGGGAGAAGAATTGACACAATCATCCGCACAAGTATTGGAGACACCGGATGAAGCAGTACCAGAACAAGCGTAGTGCAGTTCTTGCATTGGTAGTGTAGGGTGTGTGAGAATGCATGTAGTGTATGTTAGTTTATAAAATGTTTGTGAAGATTGGAGTGAACGCTTTTTGTTTGGTGTGAACCTATATTTCGGGAATGTGAAGGCAGTTGTCAAACCTTCAATGTCAAATTTGGTTTTCTACATAAATCTTTCATCATTTGTAATGATTAATGGTGTACATGTGATGTTGCTATGAAAATGGTATAATAATAATATAATTGTAGGAAACATTGTTGGAAGACTAGAACATGAAAGATAAAAAAGTGATTAAGATGACGTAAGCATGTGTTTGGAATTGTTTGAATTCAAAAAAATAAATTTAAGTGCACATTTGTATAAAATTTGTATGCTAAATTAAAATATTGCATGTTATAACATAAAAAAGGTGTTCTTGGAAATATGAGGGGTATCCTATTTTTTGAAAATCACTTTTCAGTGAATAGTGTTGCGTACGGTCATTGCACTTGGTCAAGTGCAAGAATGTCTAATTTGGTGTTCATTGCTAATCCATTGAACTATTTGTAGAAATAAAAGTAGCTTTGGTGAGCTAGTGTCCAAGAGAATATTTTGGCATGGTCAAGCATTTATTGTGTATTTTTCATCTCAAAAATACAAAGGTGGGCTTATTTGGTATATTGTTGAAATAAGTTGCTCTAACTTTAAAAGATTTAAAAGCTTACACCTATCCAAATTTTATTTGCACTTCAACAATGTATTTGGAAAGCGTGGATAAAGTGCAATTTGTATTTGTATTAATGAAAATTGGTAAGATTAGACTGAGTGACAACTAATGTAGCACTCTAAATGAAATTGATCAAATTTGGTCATTTGGGATTTAATCTTAATATATGAAAATACAAGAATAATATGGCTTGGCTATGATATGATATGTTAGAATTACAATGTTATACACATGTAGAGGAGATATATTATGACTAGAGTTTGGAACCTTTTGAATTCTAAATGAAGTGATGGATTGAAAAATAGGTTGTAGTCCAACATAGATTTTTACTTAATTTGGACAATGTGAAATCAATGTCTCTCTTCATAGATTAGATCCCTCTTCACACATGATACAATGTCTTCTACATCGTGATTCCTAATTCTTTTAATTTAACCCCTAAAACCCCGAGGGTGTTTTCTGCCAAAAACCACTCAAAACCACCACTTCTGTTGTATTCACTTAAGGAAATCAATTTTTTTTGGGGGGGGGAATTTAAATGTAGGATCTTGTACTTAGCTTGTCTGAGATCATGTAGTAAAAATTTCATCAAATTTCACCGTACGGATTGGAAGATATTAGCATTCAAAGTTGAACAAAAAGGGTTTTTTTAAGAAGATGCTTAAATTGCCCAAAAAACTAAGATTGTCCATAACTTTCTCATCCCTAGTCCAAATAGAATGAATCAAAGCTTCACGTATAGGTAAGAACATAATCTTTTAGGAAAAAAATTCAAAAAAAAATATTTTGACTCTTTGTAAGTTTTTTTGGGCTGCCCGCCAATCTCCATTTCTTGCTCATTGTGCCATAACTTTTTCATCCGGCATCCGATTGAAACAAAATTATATATCCACAAAGCTCTTACAAAGCTACACAACCTCAAAAAATTTCAAAAAAATTCACTTCAAACTGAGATAATAGGAACCTACCCGGACCCAAATTGTCCCCCAAGGGGACAAGCGGGGTTTTAGGGGGTAAAGGTGGGCAATCTAAGCTTATATTCACTTTTATCCAAAAAATTTAATTTATTGAGCAATCCTTTAGAGATGAATTTGGATTTATAGACCATTCCTTCCTTTGAGTAGTTTATTTTGACAATTATAATCAACTTTAATTTAATATTACAATCTTAAAAATGTACAATTGGGTCTTGATAAATCTTTGTTGAACAATGTGCACTAAAATTTTCTTCAAAGATTGATATATGATTATGTTGAATTTCATAACAAGGAAAGAATTTTGAACATATTTGTGCAAAAGGTTGTTTGGGGCTATATGTGGTTGACCATTCCTAGGCATTATAAGGTTAAATTCAATGTTGAATGGGTACTAAAAGTGGAGTGGTGAATACTTTTGTTTTATAATAAGTTTGTGAAGCTTGAACAAAAAATATAATACAAATTGAACTATTAATCCCTAAAGGACCAAGGCCTTTTTTCTGCCAAAAAACACTCAAAAGTCAAAATTGCCATTTCTATAATAAAGAGTAAAAAAATTGAAAATAATTTTTTTGCACATCTAATCACAAGATCTTACACCTAATTAGTATGAAAATGCTTAGAAAAAATTTCAAAACTTTTTAAATCTGCGTTTAAAGTGAAAAAAACAAGTTTTTCAGCACATTGCGGGACTAGATTTTTTGACTTTGAACATTTTTGACTTAAATTTTTTTCACTATAGAATTTTGAGCTTTAAATCTTTACAGTGGAGAATTGAGTTGAGGGTCTAGAAAAAAAAATTCAAAAAAGATTAATTTTCATTCTTCAAAAAATTGTTGAGTAGAAGTAGGTACAAGATAGAAGGAAAATCTAAAATATTAATATCTTTCAGATGGAATTAAAATGTACTGATTCCAGTGGTGAGATTGTTTTAGCAAGAAAATTAAACCACATGAAAAATTGTTTTTGAAAAATTGCAAAAATTGCATTTAGAAATGAATCCTACAAGTTATTTTTCAAGAAGATGCTCTAATTGCCTCCAAAACAAGATTGTCCATAACTTTCTCATAATAAATCCAAATGAAATGAATAAAAGCTTACCGGATAGACAAAAATAAAATCTATGAGAAGAAAAAAAATTTAAGAAAAAATACCTTTAAAATATAATAAACTTTCATCTACCAAATTGAAAATGATTGTCCAATAGAAAAATAAAGTAAGCATTGATGTATAATGACAAACAGCACTAAGTTTTTAATTAAGCTTTGTAGAAGGTTGGTCATTGGCATCTAGAAACATTGATAAGATCATTATTGAAATCTTTAATATCTATGAATTGTATTAAAGCTCTTAAAAATTTGAAAATCTTCAAAACATTCTCTATGATAAATGATATTCTAAATGAAAGATATATCAGTTATTGCACTTTAAATCCATTAATCCTAAAATGTAACAAAATAGAAGTGATCATATTTCACAATTTCAATCATAAGAAATTCAGTTTGCTTCCAAATCTCAATTGGTTGTAAATTGAGTTCATAACATAGTCTCAAAATAAGAAGCTCATAGGAGTGTGCACACTATAATACATGAGTTTTTTTTGCAATGCACTTCTAAAAAGGCAATATTTTGATAAATTGAAAAATGTTCACAATAAATGTTCATTGAACTTAAGATGGAGGACAATTCTGGGGGAAGAAGGGCAACCTACGTCACATGATTACCCTGAAGAAGAATTTACAAAAAATCTTCAAGTTCTCAAAATTGAGAGATTTACACTAAAAGAGTGTTTTATCATAGTGCACTATGCACACTAAATTTAAAGATCTCATTGAAAACTATTGAGATAATTTTTAATTTTTTTAATATAATTTTTTACGATTAAAAGAATTAAAATTTGAAATTTTATACTATTTTAGAATTTGTTGAAACTTATAAAATATAAAAGAAATTTAATGTTTATTTATACAAATTGTGAATCTAGATTTATCTTGACTTTTTTGTTGAAGGTTATAGATTGTGTGTAAAGAAAAGGGATAAATATGCCAATGTAGTTTTTGGTGCAAAGATAGTTTGTTTATTTTATCAAAAACTAGTATAACCCCTAAAGGACCAGCATGCAATTTTTGGCAATATAGAAATTTTTGGCAGGTACCTGCAATTGCAAATTTTCATATTTTGGCTGAAAATTTAATAGATGTTGTGCGCGAGGAATATCTTTTAAATGCACTAAATTTCAAGACATTTGGAAATACGAGTCAAAAGTAATAACTCTATTACTTTTGTTACTTTTTTTCTCGGCTGAGCAATCTGGGCAGATCAGAAAAGATCACTTTTTTCAGAAACAAAAATTTGAAATTGATTTTCTAGAGTTATATATATACGGAAAGCTTTTAATCATTCCATTTTGACCAATGACTCAAAAGTTATGAGGAGTTTTAGTTTGTGGGCAATTATGGAACCTCTACTCTAAAATAAACTTTGAAGTTCTTTATCTTACTCAATTTTCAATTTTTTTTTAGAACAAGAAAATCATAGGACGTAGATTGTTTATTACAACATTTTGACCATTGGAATTAGCATTTTTCAATTCCGTAATTAAATTCTTAACAATTTTGTATTTTGAATCATTCTCTACTTTGTTCTACTTACTATTTTTTTCCTATATGTTGTACAACTCCAAATGATGTGAAAATTTTCAAGCATGTAGAGAGCTTGTCTAGGTAAAAGAATCCAAAGAAGCACCACCACTTTGGACATTTTTTCATAGAAAAGTGAGCTTCTGAAGTGCAGCTGCCTGGTTTTTTGCAGGGTCCAAAAAACTATTTCAGTGATTTTGAATGCTTATATCTTGCAATCCACGCGGTGAAAATTTCTGAAAATTTTACCATATGTTCTCAAGTCAGTATACTACAAGATCCTACGGTTACATGTGTCAAAAAAAGATTTTTTCAGAAATCTGGTATTTGTACTAAAAATTGCAGTTCTTGAGAGTTTTTGGTGAAAACATAGTCATGGAACTTTAGGGGATAAATTTAGTAGTTCTAATCCATTTTTCTAAAGTTGGGCATTGTCATCCAAACATTGAAATTTCTATAAAGGAAATTACAAACCTTTTTTAAAGATGCTTATTGAAGGAAAGACGTGCCTATACATGTTTTCTACATAAGTCAACCATCAAATTACAAAAACTTAGCACCAATGTTTTTCAATTAATTATCAAGTAAAAACGTAAAAATTAAATGAAAAAATCACCAAATATGGAATTTTGCATTTTTAAAACTAAAATTTTATATGCTTGATTGGGATTGTGTAAGAATTGAATGTCAATTATGTAAGACAAAAAATGTCAGTTGTATTCTATAGTAGAGTTAACAGCAAAGTGAGAGGAAATTGGGATTTCTCCCCCTTTGAATAGCAAAAGAAAGAAAGCTAGATATGAAACTTCTTTTTTGATCCAAATTAGAGCTCTTTTGAGTTTTGTCCCAAGTTTTACTTCCACCAATGAGCACTCAAGAGCATGCAATATGAAGGACTAGGGATTGTAACTCAAGACTAGAACCATGAGTTCAAAGCTTAAATCCTAAAGTTCCAAGGTCAGTTTTCTATCAAAAAACACTGAAAAATGCCATTTCTATTGCATTTGTTCAAGAAAACAAAACAAAAAATATTTTTTAGAATCTAATCATAGGATCTTGTACTTGACTTGTCTTAGATCATATGGTAAAAATTTCATAAAGTTTGACTATACAGATTGAAAGATATTAGCATTCAAAGTTGAAAAATAATATAATTTTGAATTATGGCCTGCAATTTTAGATGACTTTGATCGCCATTTGTGGAATCTTTTTGCACTACACACTTTGAATGAAAAATTTATTATGTTGAACAATTGATTTGAAAGTCTACAAATTTTAAAGAAAACAAATAAAAACTTGATTTTCATTCTTTAAAAATTGTTAAGAAGAAGTAAGTCTAAAACTGAAAGAAATACTAAATTGTTAATACCTCTAAGATGGAACTAAAATACAATAATCCCAACGCTGAGACTATTCTAGTAAGCATACTTAAACCTATCAAACAATTTGTTTTGAAAAAATGTAAAAATTGTATTAAAAAATGAATTCTATAAGTTATTTATTTTTTTAAATGTTTGGATTGCTCAAAAAACAAGATTGTCCACAACTTTCTCATCACTAGTCCAAATAGAATGAATCAAAGCTTCACATGTAGACAATAATATAATATTTTAGGAAAAATTAATTAGTTAATTAATTTTGACTTTTTGTGATTTTTTTAATGTTGCCCTCCAACCTCCGTTTTTGGCTAATTGTTCCATAACTTTTGTTACCGGGCATTGGTTGAAATAAAAATTATATTCCCATGAAGCTTATATATTTTTTTAGCTTCACAAAAAGTTTCAAAAAATTATGATGAACATTGAGACTACATGAGCCTATCCAAGGTTGCATTTTGGCCCTAGTAGGACCAATGGACTTTAGGGGTTAGCTCAAGATGAAGTGGTGGACTATAATGCATTTATTGTTGGGGACTACAACTTAAACTTAGTTTAAAAACTCCAAACCAAGTCTAGACCACTTTACAATGACTTCTATTAGAGCATCCCCACAGCTAGCTAGCAAAACATGGGCTCCAAATAAGCAAACTTCGTGGTTTGGCATGCCGCAATATTGATTGAGGAGCCATGGTCCCATGGGGAGACTCGCCAAGTGCTTAGAAGGTGCGCCATTAATACTTCCTATTTTATTATTTAAAAAGAATCTCTTCAACTTTTGAAGAGAAGCTTTTCAAAATGTGAGACCAAGAAGATTATTAGATTGTTCCGCGAGATGCGCCCAAGAGATTCTATTTGCCCATGCCCTCTTCACTTTTTGAAGTTGCTAAGCATATTTTTTCACTTAGTGTGCATGTTGTGGGGCAATTTCTAAGCCATGGCCAGCCCATTGCCTATGTTGAGTGCTTTTGGCGCCTTGATGTTGGGATGCTCTTATGCAAAGAAATTTGAATGCCACAAATTCCAATCACAATTTTTTTTTCAATCCATCTGTATAATACCATAGTAGTTTAGCAAATTTGACACAAATATTTTAATATTCTCAAAAATAATAATAATTTGACATTCATAACATTGTTAATCTATGTGGAGGGGTCATTTTTGCTGCCCTCCGAAATCAGGAGCCTCCAAGCAACAAAGAGTCAATGAAGTTTCAACACAAATAAATGAGATACAATGTTCCTCCTACCAAGCCAATGAGGATCTGAGTATTATAACTTAAATCTCTCCCCAGATATCTAGGGGTGGGGTAAATTGACCCTCTTGCTCGTCCTTTGGAGAAAAGGTTGGAAACTTTTATTTTCCACCTGTGTTAAAATTTGCAAATTTTGAATTCATATTTGCAAGCAGAGGCCCCAAATTAAATAGGGGGGGATAATAGAAAATAGATTTTACACAACACAAAATAGGGGTCTTTTTTTTATATGCACCCCTAAATGGACTTTTGCAGGATGAGTGAGGGGACCAATTCACCCCGGCCGTATTTGGGGGCGCATTATATCTCCACATGGAGGGAGCAAACAAAGCCTGTTAACAATGTTATGTCATCTATGGAGTCGAGACCCATGGAAAAATGTAAAAATTCAATTATGTGAGTTTCATATACTACAAATAACTTAAGAGTGACAATTAAATCTAACCCACAAACATTGCAGAGGACGTTTTCCGGCTAATGAATTACAAAGAATCTCTCCATGTAGGACAGAAGAGCAAGTATTCATCTTCCAAATTTTATGTGAAAAAGAAAGGTCTTCTACAATAGTTTGCTTTCCAATGAGTGCTTTTGCATTTTTTTAATCCAACAATTCACACGGTGACAAAACAGATGATTTCCACGGTGACAGGCTCGTCGTTTAAGGGTTAACTGGTTAAGCAGGCAACCTAAGGTACCGCGCATAACTAACCAAGTGGCCCGACGACTGGCACCAGCAGACGGAATTACGGACTGGCGAATGGACGGCGCGTGGCACTCTTTGAATGCCCCCACTTGTCAACGATTCATACGTCTCAAATCCCCAAGACCTGTCTGTGTGGCTCAAGCCAGTCTCCAAGTCATTTCATGTTGAGAAGGCTGTCGAGCAGGGCGCCGCAGCAGCCCATTTGTGGCCCTTCCACAAACGTAAACCACTCCCAAGAAATGCGTCGTTCATTTCCTGGGAGGCTTCTGTAGCGTAATGCCCGATTGCGCGGGATTTCCTGCGTAATCGAGCATTACGGATTCCTCATCCGAATTTGATTTCTCATCCCGATATTCATCCAGTTCTGCTCGTGATTTACGTAGGACAATGACCTCTCATCGTCGGGCATTGCCCTATACGAAAACTCAAAGTTGCATCAATCTCAGCGGGGCTGTTTTTTTCCATTTTTCATGAAGTGCCAAAGTGCTATTATAAAATGTTATAGTGGTGCTCCAAATTTCAACATTCCTCCACATATTGGATAGAAAACATCACATTAGTACACATCATCAGGGCTTCTTTTGGGGGGCTTTCTAGTGTCAAATTGTACTAGAAAGAAACTATTTGGTTAAAAAATTGCAGAAAATTGTGACATTTTTCACCAAAAATCTTTGAATTGAAGAAAAAGCGTGGATGAAATAGCCAAATTGTGGATGAAAATAGAATTAGAGACATGTGATATGTACAAATGTGATATTTCCTATCCAATATGTGAATGAATGTTGAAATTTGGAGCACCACCATAACATTTTATATCGCCACTTTGGCATTTCATAAAAAAATGAAAAAAAAATCTTGCATATCACATGTTTTTCATCCACAACTTGGCAATTTCATCCAAGATTATTTTAGTTCAAAGTTTTTTGGCAAAAAACTTCATGATTTGTTGCCATTTTAAGGCAAAATTAAATTTTTGGGGTGCAATCTAGCACAAAGAAAGACTCCCCCCAAAGCCCTGACTCTCAGTACTTCGTCACATTTGAAGGCACTCAAGGGAGGATTGAAATTTTGAATTATTTTTCTATTTCTTTCTAAGGAGGAAGTGAATTTTTTTTAATGGAATAAATTTTGTATTATATTTGAATTTTCAGAAGTAGAATTGCAAATAATTTGGTTATGTTATTTAGAAGATACTAAGATAACTACACCTAAAATCGCACAAATAAACAATTTAGCATGGTTGCTAATATTATATTAAATTTTTTTTGGTGGAATCTTGTTAGAAGCCAAAAGGGGATTTTAGATTCTCTAAGAATGCATTTTTTGAACACCATATGAATAAACTACAAATTTTCAAAGTGTTTAAAATAGGGTTTAGGATAATCAACCGTAGACTCTCATAAATTGCGGAAATACATTTTAGACAAGAATCTAGCTTGTGTGATTTTAGGAAGCATGCAATTTAAGATGTAATTACTTTACTTTTACACTTAATTGGATTGAAACTAGTAATGGCTCCTAACATTGGGCTTTAATAGCGCCTCAGGAACTCATTGGTTTGAATTGTTTGAAGAAACTTTCATTTTTTATTTCTTCGAATCAAGTAGGTGATGGAAACGAGTGCTTCCAACTTAACCCCTAAAGGACCACAAGCCCACCACGTGGCTTTTGCAACATATTTTTTGCACCCCAGTCCTTTAGGGATTAATTGCTAAAGCTTCATGATTGTGTTTCCCCCCAAACCAGTCCAAAATAATTGTATTTAGTATAAAATTTAAAAAGATGAGTTAGTTTGGAGATTTAATCATAGTATCTTGCCTTATACTAGTAAGAGAATGTGTGGTAAAATTTTCAATACCATTGACAACATGGATTGCAAGATAATAGTATTTGAAATGGAAAAAAAGATAATTTTGCAAGAGAGCTTCCAAATAAGGCTCGAAATAGGATCAATAATCTTTAATTTTTCTTTGCTTCAAATGTTTGCACTATAGAGATTTTAATTTTTTAAAATTTTGTTTTAACATTGAGTTGAAAATCCATAAGGGATAAAATAATAATTTTTGTTTTAAGAAAATTCATTAACCCTTTGAGGACTACAAGCACACATTATTTTCTTACCAAACTTTGCATGCTTGGTGGAAGAATAAGGAAAACGAATTTGCCAAAGAACTCTATTACAAAATTTCAAAGGAGTAAGTAAGGAGTAGGAATGCAAAATTTGATGTTGCAGAAATATACTTTGAGATTATACACAAAATTTCTAAGTTGTAGGCAATGACTCTGCACAAACTCCCGAGTTGAGTCTGCATGTCAAAAAACCGTCACAACTTGATGCATAGGGTAAAAAAGAAGCGGGTTGGATGCCTACACATTCTAGAGGCGCCAATGCCCTCTTAGCTTTGTCTACGTCATCTTCAGCTGAATGCACTTCCGATAGAAGTTGAATTCCCGCATCTCTCTACTTTTGGATCCCTTCCTCCACTCTCTTGTAAAATCGTTAGAATGGTTGTGGGCACGTCCTTCTCAACTAGGATTTAGGAAAATAATGTTTTGAGTGCTTGCAATTTTCCTACGTCTTATTGAGTGCACAAAGAGTACAAAGGGATGTCAAAGCACTGTGAAAGTTGTAAGGATGTGCCTATTGTAATCATGGAGTGATAAGAAGAATTGCCAATTCCACCACTACATTTGGCAGAGAGGAAGGTATAATTGACACATATGCGAGGACCCAAACTTAGAATAAGTTGACAATTGCAAGAATTTTAGGGTGCATAATTGAAGATTACCTCAAAACTCTTCTAACTAAGAGGGATAGTTGTAGGTTTCCGAGGGAGCCTTCTGTAAGAGAGTAGAGACAAATTTTTTATTGTTCAATTGCTAAGTTTTTAGGGTGGTGTGAACAAAAAGCATTTATGGAAGAAGTTACGTAGGTTGTGAGAGGTAGACTTTGGCTTGGCATTCAGATTTTTGGAAATGGTAAAAAATATCGGAAAACACTATACAGATTGCTAATGGCAACAAGAATAGTAACAGGGAGGGTAGAATTGGGCCATGCAGTAGTACTTCTGGATCAAGAGATATTGACGGACCAGTTAGTTTGACTTCACCGCATTCAAATTGGGAGGCAGGTTCAATGGAGTATAAGTTGAAGAAGTAGAAGGGTCGACCAAGGCAAATAAGGGGGTGGGCATGAGGAAGAGACGACAGAAGTATGCGCATTGAAGACGACAAGGCCCCTGCCAAGCACATTCATTCTATAACAAACCAATTTTGAAATAGTAGTTGAAGAAGGCAATTTGTTGGAGGGATGTGAAGACGTGGGAGAGGAGTTGCTTTCACTTGGGATCTACAATCACTGCTATGTACACCACCCAGTACGATGGAAGGGTAGATTAGTCTAAAGGTGGAAATTTTGGCATGCACACCACCTACCTTGTGGAATGGAGCGCGATGACACTCTCTGAATTTTGTAGAAGCAAAAGAAACTTTAGGAGGAAACTGCAACACATAGGAAGTCTTGTTGCTAATATCAAGGACAAAGATTCCCAACCATCGGGATTTGTATGCCCTAGAGAATTATTACTTGAAGTATTCATGCCCGCTAGCAAATTGATTGGGGTGCCAAAGAAATGGACTCACATTGAACACGTTGTTGCGTCCAGTCACTTGATGCATATAAATATTGCCATTGGGAAAGACATTTACCATATGAACTTCTCGAGGACGACCGGGATTGTTGACATCTGGGCGGCTAACTGTATGGACCTCAGTATAAAAATGGCTCTACAGTAGTAGAGTATGCCATGATTTTCACTAGCCGCAAGAACCTGGTGGATACTTCTAGGAGCAACATCGACCATGGAATGGGTAGTAACAACAACAATGATATTTTTTCAAAGAAGTTTCTATCCAAATGCGGCATTTAACTGGAGACCAACTATGCAAGTTGAAGAAGATTGCGAATATCAAGGAAGTAGAGCACTGTGAAATACTTGTTGCTGCCACAATTGCAGGTATGTCACCATATGGGCCCATATTCCTTTGATGCAATCACAACAACGTGATTCTAGTTTAGGGTTGTGATTTCAAGCCTTGTCTAGAACTATCTATCAATTTGAAGAGGTATTCGATGATTTATCTAGCAGTGATTGGCAAGCGGATTTCCAAGACTTCCTTAAAACAAATCCATATGTGGTAGATAGTGATCAAAAGTAATTGTTTCCACATAGTGATGTGGACTTGCTAAATGAGATAGGAATTTACTCTAACCATTCAGAGAACTTGTTGTTCAAAGAGAAGTATGTTGATTCTAAGTAGAGAGTAAGAACTTCTTGTTTAGAGGTTCACAAAAAATACTCAGTGGATTGAACTGGGCCTAATGTCTTTCTATGGACAAAGGATACCTGAAGTTCATTCCTTTTCTTACGTTTCTGGCCCAAAACCACTCTAATTGAAATAGTGAATTAGACAAATTTATATGTAGGTTAGGCTATTTACATCGGTTATGGTTAAAAAAACAATGCTAAATGGTGGACTAAAGTAAAAGAAACTGACAATAAAGGCCTTGAAGGCATGGTTAGGGATCATGGTATATTTAGGATTGAAAAGTGAGCCAACCTTGAAGGATTACTAGTTGTAGGACACCACTATAAGAAACCCGCGTTTTTGGGGGCGCTAGCAAAAATCGTGCCTTGTTTGTAAAGATGTATCAGTGTTGGTCGGTCTACGGGCCTTTAAATGCAAATTATGTTGGATGTTTCGGGGAACGTGTACATGTTATTCGAAAAACGCATGAACGTCAACTATGACAGGCATGTCGTGAGTGACGTCAAAGAAAACATAGACTTGTTTTTTTTGACATCTAGGAAGACATGAGGAATCCACGTCAGCAAGTAGACCAATTTTGCCTATGGGTAAGTTAGTAAAACTTACTACAGTCTAGAATAAAATGTTGACCATATGTGAAAATTTTAGGCAAAGGGTAGCTACATGGCATGCTTTGCAAAAAAAAAGAAATGGACGGATGAGCACCATGGATGAAAAGAGATGATCTTTATACAAGTAGGGTGGTAAAAAGTGAAACAATCCATATGGGATATACACAACAAGAATTGTGTTCAATGTAAAATGTCTGAAACAACATGATGCATATGTCAGAAACAATGTCTAGATGTTTAAAACAATGTCAAGTAGTACAATGGCCAAGTTTCTATATTCTAGTTATCCCATATTTTTTGTCTCACCATAGACAGAGAATGGATACAAATATGACCTTTGTAATCTAATTTCTAATAAAGGAATTCCTTCATTTGGCCATCAAAAATTCTCTTGATGGTAGATGGTAAGTTTTCTTTATTTCTTGGTGAATTCAACATTCTTTTTTGTTATTTTATTTTATAATTTATTTTAACTAATTGTTTTTTTGTTGATCTTGCCTGATGAATAGGATATGCACCAATTGATGTCTCAAAAAATGTCTAAATTGATGTTTCAAAAAACAACATTAAAATTTTCAAACAAAATAAAAATATGTTGACTAGGCATGCCATGTCATCATTTCCCTCCACCTCGTTAGGTGCCATGTCATAGGCGGGCCGAATGAAAAAGTATCCCACGTGGCACTGCCTAGATGGAAAACGCTGACGTGTCGCCATCATGGCATCCACGTGCCATGCTTTTTGGAGTTCATGAGAGCATGTTTTCTGTGATGTTAGAGTATAACGAGCACAAATCAGGCATGTTTTTTGAAAACATGGTCATGTTTTTTGCCCGTCAATTATAACAAATTTTAGGTGACATCTACGCAAACGCACGTGATGTCCTAAAAAACGTAATCTCCCATTTTTCGTGACATCTCAAAAAACATGGGTTTCTTATAGTGCACCTTTTGGGGGTGCCCAACAGTTAGAAGCATCATGTCTTGAGATCAATTCCTCAGTATTCTTAGGAATATCCACCTTGTGGACAATATAAAGCATTGCAACAACCAAGTAGATCCAAAATTTGATAAGCTTGGGAAGGTGCAGTGGCTAGTTGACAACTTCAAGGTGCTCTATAAGAAATTCTTGAATCCAAACAAGTTTCTTACTGTAGATGAAATCATTATAGCATATAAAGGTTGCTATTGTGATTTTCAGAAGTACATGTTGAACAAGCCTGTCAAGTACGATATGAAAATCTTTGCTACAACTTGGCTCAATAACATGCTACATTTGGAACTTTGAGGTATATTGTGTGCCACCATTGAAGCTTCTAGCAGTGATTACTTCTTGAGTGCTCAAGTGGTACTATGGCTGACAAATGAGTTGGCGGACTGGGGTCATTGCATCATCGTTGATAACTTCTTTACAAGGATCAAGTTGTTTGACACGTTGTTGAGGGAGTTCTTCTCTATTGGTACTTGCAAAAGTACAACCAAATGTTTTTCCAAGAGTTTGGCAAGGCATGACAAGATGGACAAGGATAGTCGGAGCAATTTGTTTCACAAAATGCATGCCAAGTAGCAGATGGCCGGCAACCGTTTGTTGGTTTGATTCTCAAATTGTATACTTGAATACACACAATAGTTCGCTTCCCATCAATTGTTTTACGTAAAGGTAGATTCATAGTTGTCATGTAGTATAGTCAATTTGTCGTATGATTTTAGAATACATTATCCATATAAGAGGCATTGATGTCATGGACCAAAGACATGCGATTACAGTTGTCAAATTCATTGAAATAAATGGTGGCACATTTTTTTTGTGGATACTAGCCTTGAGAACTCCTATGTCTTGTATGACCTAGATTGCTAAAAGAGAGGTGTTCATTCCATATCTTGAAAGGCGTACCATGTTAGTGTAGCATGGTTGTTCAATGGGTCCATAAAGCTTAGTCAAATAGTCTACAAGGTTTTTTCCATGCGTTTTGGATTGCATACAACATAAAGCATCTAGACAAGAAGTGGTGCAGATGTTGTGTAGATGATCGTAAACAAGTAGGAGCACATGGAGGGAAATACATTTGCAAGGGTTGATGATTTATGAAAGTACATAGTTGTGCTAAGTGGGTTGCTCTTGTTCTATGGAAGTGGTAGATCATGTTTGTGCGGCATTATGCATGAAAGCCAAAGGACAAACACTCTTCTGATGCTGCAGGCAAAGCTTTGTCTCAGTCACCTTGGAGCGAGGAGCATCAGGATGGAACTATGTACACATCACTTGCAAGTTGGCTATAGAGCAGTCCTCCAACTTGGGATACTATTGAAGACTTAGATGATTTCCTAGGGATGCTTCTTTCGTAGGTTTGTTGATCCATTTTGAGCAACATAGGAGCGTATAGATCAGGATGTAGAATACATATTTTTTAAACACTTAGATTTTGTACTTGCGACTCTTGTAATACATGTGCACTGAAATTTCACGCTTACAGAACCTTCCTTTGGTGACGTAGGATTGTTCTCACAATGGTAGTTGGTAGTTTGCTTGGAAATTTACTTCTCGCATCCTTCCCTTGTACCCGTCCCCTCGATATTGTCTTGCATGCTTCCCTAAGCTGTTGATGGAGTGGGATTGAAATTTATCCTCATGTGTATGAAGTAGGTGTCAAAATAATGTATCCCCTCCAAAATGAAATGATTATGAAAATTTCTCCATTTTCTTGAATTTCTGGAGTTATTTGTCCCCATAAATAATATGTTGTTGATAAATGCCAACTTGAAGGTACCATTATGAAATTATAATCCAACAATTCAAATAATTTGAAATAAATATAATGTAAATTATATCATGTGGACACCTGTTTGGTTTAGTCACATAAGTCCTTCAACTTACCATTTTCCTCTACGGGCCCTTCAATATAGCCCTCCCTCTCAAATCCAACTTATGCTAAAACCACGTTAAATAGAAAGAGATGTGAGACAAATTTTAAAAAAATTCTAAATTGATAACAATTTTGATATTGAATTGAACAATGTCAATAAAAATTGAATGGTGATAATTTTGTTGAAAGTATTTTAATATTAGTAAAAACATGGTGTGTGTAGACTAGGGAATGATTCACAAGAAGTCCCACATAATGAGTTTGACTACTACTAGGTCTTCTCATACTCATTTTCCTAGTCTACGTGGACAATGTTTCTTCTAATGTAAACTAATTCACCATTTTGATTTTGAAAATGGTAGAAATTGATTCAAATAACATACATTTTATGTTATTTTCTCTATGAAGTACCATAATTGCAAGCAGAAATAGAAGTCCACATTTTTTTTTTGGCTTACCAATGATCATAGAATGCATAAAAAACTCCTCATCTAGATATTCATGTACATATTCGGCCAAAAAATGTGACAAAACACTTTTTTTTAATCCATTTTTTTAATCCTTTTTTTTCCATTTTCATTCATTTCCTTGTTTTGTGCTTACTAGGACAATATCATTTTTTTCTGAATTCAATGGAAAAAACTATATCCTCAAGAAAGCTAGTATATTCCTAGACAAAACTGGTTGGTACTCTTGATATATGTATTTGCTCTTCATGACAATAGATATTATATTAGTCACTATTTATGAATGGAATTATCTTAAGGTCAAATTTGAAACAATAATTTTATATATTTTTTCAAATTAATTTAAAAATACTCTATCTTGGCAATTCACCAAAAACTTAATTTATAATTTAGCATGTGAATAATTTATAAGTAGATAATGTATTATCTTACATTCATAGTTTATAATGGTTAAAGATTTAATCATGGAAATATCATTATTTTTAGTAATTTAATAATTTTGTACACTTCAACAATAATCTATACTTTGTGTTTATTACTTCATTGCAAAAGTTAAGCAATACTACTTTCAGTGAGTGTTTGAAAGCAATTCATTT
Organism: Antitrichia curtipendula; assembly: GCA_951230915.1. Lineage (NCBI taxonomy): Eukaryota > Viridiplantae > Streptophyta > Bryopsida > Hypnales > Leucodontaceae > Antitrichia > Antitrichia curtipendula. The sequence continues at coordinate 3,467,674 of OX579641.1, forward strand.
TATTTATGCAAACAGTTAAAAAATAACATGCAAACACAAATTTTACATCCGAAAATGTTGCCCCAAAATGCAAAGCAACCACAAAATGGTGATGCAAATCATTAGTGCTTAACCCCAAAGTGACAAAGAGGACAGAAAGTGTCCTCACACAATTTCAAGTCCAGTTCAAAGTGCTGTAACTTTTGCATACAAGGTCCAAATTCAATAAAACTTGTTGGAAAAGTTTCTTTCTCCCCTCTAGTTTGTGTGATAAAATTTCCAGATTAATCCAAGGTTTATTGATTTTTTGGAAGCCAATCAAAGTTCACAACTTCAATTTGAGTTCATCAAATTGTATTTTAGGGCTGCAACTTCGGGGCCTTGTATCTCCTTCATCCATTGCTCATTTTCAATAATAAAAATTGGGTTTTGTTCCCCTTGAAGTATAGTTATTGTGGTAAAGTTTTAATGTCATTCCAAGTTGTTTTGAATGTTTGGGAGCAATTCAAAGTTCCAAATCCTGCCATTTTTGGAGTATAGTGAACTTCGGCGGCTTGTTTCTTCTTCATACAGAGTCCATTTTCAATAATTCTTTTTGGAAAAATTGCGCATACTAGTCTAGTTTGTGTGGCTAAAATTTCATGTTAATCCAAGAATGAATGAGCGACAAAGAAGCATTCTAGTAGAAGGAGGTTCAGCTTTAGATCTGTTTTTTGCAATTTTTCTTGCTGATTTTTGACATTTCAAAGCCGTTTTGTAGACACAATGAGTCAATTGAATGAATTTTTTTTCCACCAATGTGTTTGTTTACTAGTTTTGAATCATTTTGTAGTGTAAAGTTTTTTCATTTGAGTAGGTTTAGAAATCAAATTTCACCTCCAAATGTGTTTTTGGGAAAATTTCAGCATCCATTTTCAACACTAAAACATTATGATCTTGCAATCTATGTGGCCAATTGACTTCAAATTTTGTACATGTCATCTACAACCTGTACACTACAAGATTGTACGGTTGAGATTTATATAACTTGAAGACATTTAGATCCATAAAGCTTCAAAAGCAATGATGTTTTTGAACCCCAGAAATTGAATGTCACTTTGGGGTTAATATCAATCAATCACATTAAGGTTAAATTTAGCTGAATAATGAAAAATTGAATCAATGATCATCGCTAAGGGTGTATTGGATGTAAGAAATAAAACAACTATTTCATAAACTTCCACAATATTCTTCATAGCTACTTATGCACCTAAAGAAATTTAATATTAGTTAAATTGTTTTTTATTATATTTATCAATTTATTGTCCCTTTATCTACAACAAATGACAATTTTGCACTAAACTATTAAGTATTTTTCACATCTATAGACAATATACAATCTCATGAAATAAAAATTTAAGACTACAAATTGAATACAATTTAAAAGACTCAATTAAGCTCAAAATGACACTTTAGGAAATAGAGATGGAACTATTGCTTTAAAGTATATGCATCAACAATTGCTACTACCCCAAATGTGACCTCTACATTTGGACCAAAATAGAACTACATAACCTAAAATTTGATGGCACAAAATGTGTACAATCAAAATATTGAAAAGATTTAGGAAAGTCAAATGTTAGTTTTAGTACACCTATAAATATTATTTTGGAATTTCACAACTTAATCATAAATTGTCTAAATAATGCATGCAAAAATGTGTTATAATCTTCTTTCACTTACCAATATGATCCAACTGAGATCATTTATGTTTAACAATAGTAATTGTTTTAGTTGCTATAAGAATCTTTATAGGTGCATGTACCTAAAGGTTAAATTATTCAATTTTAACGAAACACTAGTACACTCGTTAGTCCTAATCGTATGTGTGACACTAATTTCTTGAGGTCACTCTATTTATAATTTGTGCAAGTTGAAATATTATCGTAATATACCAATTTCCAAAAAAAATAAAAATAATAATAGTGACTTTAATTTTCTACTTGACACTAATTTTCCCCCTTTACTTATAGGGCAAATTATTAGAGGAAGTTACAATTTCAGGATCTCCATTGAGTGAATTCATTGAATACTTGAAGTGGCAATGAATTGTGTCAACTCAAAATGGTGAGTACAAAAATTTAGTGAACTCGCTGAATGCATTGTGACTCGTTCTCAAATAAATTTTGTGGTGACTCTAATTTGCTCCTTGACACTAATTTCCTCCCCTCAATAATAGGACAAATTTCCTTCTTGCAGTAAAGGCTCCCTTTATTTGTGTCAAATAAATAAAATTAATTATAATAGGACAAATCACTGTTGAGCACCCTTTCCACCGACCGTATCGTCATAACGGAACGCCCAAGTCCACCATACACACGTACTACCTACCAAGTCACGGGTTACGACCAAGTCACGAATGGTCAGAAGGGTTGTCCTTCGTTCCCGCCTTCCGGTGAAAAAAACGACGCCACGTGCGAGTTCGCGCATCCCAGAGGCACTTGGAGTGCGTTGCCGAATACCTTCGATGCATGTTGTTTGAGTACACAGATCGACCCTAACGTAGTTCCTCAAACTTCCTGTCTCGAAACACCGAAACTTCTATTTCTTGATTGAGACTTCAGCTCCGTCATCGCTGTGAAAACTTCCAATTTGGTTTACGAGCAGTGCTTTCCAAATTCGGTTGGACATGGCGTGTTTAAGAGTCGGAGTGCTTCCGGAATCGCATGCGAGGGTGGGGAGTGCGACGGGCGTCGTGGTGAAGAGGCCGACGTGCGTTGGCTTGGCGGGGGCGAAGGGGAAGGGATTCGGTGCAGGGATATTGAAGAGTGGAAAGCTGTTTTTCACGGGGAAGGATAGTCAGGAGCTTGTGAGGCGCGCGGTAGGTGTGGAGGTGCGGCGGAGAGAGGTGACAAGTGTGGTGTTGAGTACTGATGGGGAGAAGACGATTGTAGGTGCTGGCGGTGCGGTTCTTGAAGACGTGCCGCACTTGACTGATTGGCTGCCTGATCTGCCGGTGAGAATTTGGAAAGAATTCGCTCTCTATTGTGTCTTTTTCAAATTTGAATTGATCGATCGCGTCACGGAGATAGGAATCTGAGTGAGCTGTAAGGTCGACATTGCATTCTAGGTTTCTTCTTATTTTTTGTGTAAATATGGCGACCTTAAAATGTCGTTGGATTGGCGCAATCGTCGAAAACGCAATTAGACTGAAAGATGAGAAGAAAGAAGTAGCCTTGAATTCATCATCCTCCAATAGCAGATCGAGTTCAATAATGTTCTTTCTAGCACACAGTGACCTTTTTATGCTTTTTAATGTCTTGATTGCTTCTGAGTGAAGTATTTTTATCTTTGGTGCAGACTTGCCCTAATCCATTGAAGCACAATCCTGCCTATTCAGCTGTGAGGTAATCTGTTTCCTGCAGTGCCGGCAATTTGTCCTTGTAGATTGATTTCTTGTCGGAGTGGCTAGTACTTCTCTTTTGTTACTCATTCTGATTGACTTCTGTTTGTCCGATTACGCCCTACGTATTTGTGACAGCTTCCATCAAGTCTGTTTTTCTTTGTGTTATTGAGACGCTGGAATTATTGAGGTGAGCAATAAGAGCTGCTGTGAGGCTTTTAGTCAGACTCTCTATATGGAACGATTCATCATCGTAAGAAGTGTATTGATAATAATGTTTTCTTTTGTTGGAGTTGCAGGCAATACTTTGTCGAAAAAGGTGACGTTGTTGCCAAGGATGTAAGTGATTCCCAAGGGTCATTTCACTTGGTAGTTCTGAGCATATCTTTTATGTTATAGCTAGTACGTATTATGTATTTTTTTGTTACAAGCTCATCCCCGGCTGTGCATGTCGTCATTTGAGACTTCATGGTCTACTTTGTTAGTAACATTTCAAGTGATTAAATACTTATTTTTGCATCGACAGGTGATTATTAACATCAATGACGCCGGAAATGGTGTACACTTCAGACGTGCAGGTCCTCGAGAGAAGGTTCTGTTCTACTTACAATTCCTCTCTGACTTGATCACTGCCAGTGTTGTATTGGTATTAATTAAATCAACATTGCAATGTTGACCTTTGTTACGTTTTCACACGCTTCTGAGGATTATGACTGGTAAAGTGAATAAATGTCTTGAATCCTAGTGAGACTCTGTACTACCAGTGCAATGCTGGTCACTACTGTTTTACGCACTTCAATCAGAGACAAGGACCTTGTTATTTCATCTGCATCCTTCGCCTGCTGAGTTCTACACTTGACACTGTTCATGAGAAGTGGTTTCCTAATAACAGCACTTTGTGACAAAGTTTTTCTGTCTGATTCAGATTTACTTCAACACAGATGAGGTGAAGGCATGCATTGTTACTTGCGGGGGTTTGTGTCCTGGTATCAATACCGTGATCCGTGAGATCGTTTGTGGCCTTTGGACGCAATATGGAGTACGCGAGATCTTTGGAATTGATGTAAGTTGGAGTATCTCTCAGGTTATTTAGCTCAGGTGTTAAGTCTTTGTCCGGTCTTTGCACAGATTGCGTAGTCTTTGCATTGGCTCTGGTTGCCTCCTTCCAAGAGATTGTTGCCCATCGATTAAATACATTGAGTTACTGTTTTACATAATTAGAGTCTTTGGAAACAGCTACTTTACTTTCAATCAATCTGCACTGGAGAAACACCCTGCTACTGCTTGCGTCTATGATTGTAGTGTTCGGCATCATTTCAATGTAGAATTGATTTACAATTTTAGACTGATGAATTTCATGATTGCTCCGCAGGGGGGATACCGGGGTTTCTATTCAAGGAATATCATCACTTTGACACCCAAGACAGTTAGCGACATTCATAAACGTGGAGGCACCGTACTACAGACTTCCCGTGGTGGTCATAATACTGCAAAAATTGTTGACTCTATCGCGGACCGTGGTTTTAACCAGGTCGAATTCCAAGCGATAGTTACTGAATCATATTTGCAGATTAGTCATGTTTATGTGCGACTGTTGTACCGGTGAAAGTTCGATGAGTTGTACCACCACTGCGCAAATATCTTTGAAACTTGATTTAGCTTTTGGAGGAGTATAATATTTTATGGTCCTGATTTGAATATTTTTACCCCGTGGTAGACTTTCTGACTCTTGATTGAACCTCAACTGCGAAGGTTTATATTATTGGTGGTGACGGTACTCAGAAGGGAGCTAATGCTATTTATGAGGTATCATTTTCACACTGGTAGTTTTAGATGTTTGGTGCAAGTTATTGCCGCTAGTAGCGAGGATCGGGTTTGTGCAATACTCTTGCTTGTGTACCTGGTTCATTATGCTGAATTTCGATTTACTTCAAGGATTCTTTTACTGTTATTCATTTAATGACGAAAGTGAGGAGTGCATCGATGTGGAGACGATCTCCACGTTCCGTAGCTCTTAGCTTAGTATTGGAAGTTGTGATTATGGTATACTGAAGAATAGAAATTAAATCTATTCTAGACATGGGTTGGTCGAGCATGGGACTGTCCCCATTCTGTATTAATGAGCGAGTTGTCACTTGCAGGAGTGCCGAAAGAGGGGTTTGAAGGTGGTTGTTGCAGGCATACCCAAAACGATCGATAATGATATTGATGTAAGACATCTTTTCTTTAAAAATATTCCCTTAATATATATGCTTGATTTGGAGTTGCTGTGTGCTTTTTATGCGTTGCCTACTTTTAGACTTATGACTGTGTTCCTTTTGTTTTGTGTATTCTCGAGTTTCAGTGTGCCATTGGATACTTAGAGTTCAAGTCTGATGTAGATTTGTTGAATGCGGTACATGAGGTGACAGATCATAGACAAGTCGTTTGGGTTCGATACAGCTGTGGAAGAGGCTCAACGTGCAATTAATGCTGCCCATGTGGAGGCTCAGAGTGTTCAGAATGGTATTGGGTTGGTCAAGTTGATGGGTCGCTACAGTGGTGAGATTTCGGTCTTTTTATGCCTGCCGATATTTGAGGAACATATTCCAACTTCTATTGGTATTGCTGTTTGAATTAGAATGTGAATGAGTCCTCATTGTCTGCGAAGCAGTTTGATCTCTTACTGTAGCTAAATGTCATACTTTCTGGTGCAGGATACATTGCACTGTATGCAACTTTGGCAAGTCGTGATGTTGTAAGTGTTTTGACCTTTCCATCTATCTTGGTCACTGTTTCTATATCCTCCGATCGATGGATTTAACTTCCGTATTGATTAGTGGGACTTTTGACAAAGCCGTGAGACCTGAGTAGTGTGATGTTGATTTCAGGACTTGTGCTTGATACCTGAAGTGCCATTCTATATGGATGGACCGGGTGGGTTGATTGATTACGTCCACAAAAGGATACGGGAAAATGGCCACATGGTTATTGTTGTAGCAGAAGGTGCTGGGCAAGAACTGATGGTTGAGAGTGCTCCGGAAGTTCTCCAGAACATGGATGCCTCTGGAAACAAATTGCTTCTTGATGTTGGTCTTTGGCTTTGTTCCACTCTTAAGGTAATTTTTCTTGTATCAACTTTTACATGGTCCATACTACAAGGGATTTTTATGAATCATGTATCATGAGTAATCATTCGAGCATTACAAGACAGGTATTGAACCTCCTGTCAGTACTGAAGACTCTTTTGATCCATAGTTTACTATTGTTCATATTCAGGATTCGTTCCAGAAGCAGAGTAACGAGACCCTCAACTTGAAATATATAGGTATGAAAAGTTGACCAAAGGCTTCGTTGACCTACCTCGTTCCTTTATGACAAAATATCGTAGTCATTTCAATACTGAGAACTTTTGCTTAATAATCGCATCAGGTTACGCAATTATCAGAAGAACCGTTCAATTTGGAATACCGGTTTGTTGTTCTTTTCATCATGTACGCTGTTTAACGTAGATGGAACTGAATGTGATGTTTCAGATCCTACATACATGATTCGGGCTGTACCAAGCAACGCCTCGGACAATGTCTACTGCACTTTGCTTGCTCATAGTGCGATTCATGGGGCTATGGCTGGTTACTGCGGTTTCACTGTAGGACCTGTCAACAGCAGACATTGCTACATCCCTATTAAGGTATGTCCTGTTCCATCTTTGTTGTTGTTGGCCCATAAGGTAGACGAAAAGTTTGTCACTGGAAGTGTATACAGCATAAATTAACTGCTTTGTTTGTGTTTCCCCTCTTTTTCCACATGATCTTGTCCTGTCATTTCAAATTATGAGATTTTTCATGAACATGGCATTCCCAATAACACTATTTTATAGATTTACTATTGATTAGGATTTCTCCCACGTATTCCATGACAGTAAAGTCTTTATCAAGCTGTATCTGAGTTATTCATAGTCGTCGACAGGTCATGTAATCCTAACATCTGCTTCTTTTGACAGACGGTGGTAGCAACATCTCGAAATGTGAACATTGCTGATCGGATGTGGGCACGACTTATGTCGTCTACCAATCAACCGAATTTTTCACGATATGAAAGAGTCATCCAGCAGCAACGAAAACGGAATGCAGAGAGGCAAGAGGAAGCAACGAATGGCGCCTCCAAAGTTGTAAGCCCTCAAAACGTCGGTAGACAGATCTAAGGACTCTTTCCTAAACTCCGCATGCAGGAGTAGTCTAAATGCACGAGGTCCACCTACGTATAGTTTTATAGTTCGCTGTGGACCCATCACTTATTGTAGTTATACTATGCCTTTGGAGTTCTGGTGTCGTGCATTTGTGATCCGTTGTGATTGACTTGTTGATTGAACCATCACCAGGGCTTGAAAGGTCACGAGAGTGTCACTGAGAACGAACCCGGAGAGCCAAAAAAAATCGTTGAGACAGGCGACAGGCAATGCGTTCCACTGTCTGGTGATGGCCAGGAGTCTTCAGTGGTAACTTCACCTGTTCCTGGTGATCCTACGACAAGTGTTGACCACACCGCTCCATGACTTACCGTTTGCATCCTCAAGATGTTTGAGACATTGAGAATGATGATCTGCACACGTTTCATACGATGGTAATTCCTTTTTTTGGTACGTATATTATGGTAATCCTTGGGCTTTGGGAGGAAGCTGAGAGATTCTAGCAGAATCTTAGGAAGAGGGGTCTAGGTGTTGGCAGGACTACAGTATGTATTAGTATGGTGAGTTACGGATTATAATATTTCTTCCTTCAAAAACATTGCCAATGAGGTTTAATTTAGTTGAGGAACATGTTAGTATCTAAGCTTGCAGCCCTTGTTCACTGAAAGCTGCGGTTTGAAGGGTTGCGTGGGTGGAGAAGGATAAGGAGAGGTGTTCCCTTTGGTAGCGGTCAGGAACTCAGTATCACATGCTGCATACGCCTGACGTATATGCATGGATCATTCGCCGAGAGCTACACTGATAGTTCTATCTACTGTAGTTTCCGAAACAAGGTGGGTGACTCCCTATGTCGTGGGTCGAAACACGGTTCATCTGTAGGATAGAGTTTACTCTGTAAAAGCCATTTGGCGATAGGTACGTGTATAATTCATCGGCAAATTGAATTTTGTGAGATACTACTCGAGTTCTCGATGGTGTGGTTTTTTCTTTGATACTGTGGCTTTTTCTTTTTCTGTTGTAAGTTGCATAGAAAGGAGTGGTAAGGGTTGAATTTGACAGCCCAATGATTCTATGACTTGCATTGATTCATGTACGCTAACTAATTCAGAACGCAGCCCATGCTGCTTTAACAAAAGTCGGAGAGAGCTTCACTCAAAACTTGATGATTCGAAGGAAGTCGCAAAGCTGGATCGAGCAATAACCTGGTAGACTTTCACAACTCTGGGGTGGTGGTTGCTCGTGATGCGTTAATGTCGAACCAGCATCAGGGGATTCGATGTCTAAAAAGCGAAGGAAGAGAGTAAATGCATATACTCTCTTCCTTTGGTAGAGTTTTGGGTCGTTGTTTCAAACAATGGTGCCTCTCTCAATGATTGCGTCTGCTAGTTTTTGGGTTCACCGCGGATGTTCGTCAGTCTTCTGTCTCGTTGCTTCATCGCTGTCAAGGGTGGACGACGACGACGTCGACAACATAGACCTAACCCTATTCTCATCCTTTTCGCCGTTCATTTCTCGCCGTTGCTCATCAGCTTCTATCTCTGAACTGTTCCTACTGCTGTCGTTTTCGATGTAGGCATTTTCTCGGAGGTGTTTACGCCATTCTGCCGACCTCCGAATATCCTCCCGTATTTGAACTTTGAGTGCCTCTAATTGATGGGCCCTTCTGTACCTGTCCTGCACGTTCTCCCACTTCCTTTTGGCTTCCTCCTCAACAGATTTGTAGTACTGTGTTACGTAGGGGTTAGATGCCAGCTTCAATTTCTTCTTTCGATAGATGCTTGGACCTGCATAATTTATACAAAGTCCAGACACTGGTCAGTTTTCTTCATGGCTCAGCTTTTTGATGAATAATATAAAACGTTACATGGATGTGAGCTTAGGGTTTAACATTCGATGGCAGATGACCTTCATGTTCTTTGTAAATATGGTGTCTGCCGAAAGTTTCCTTCCAGTTTGAACCTCGCCATCCATAGCCCAGTTCAGGGTCGAGGTCGATGAGGCTCAAGGCGGATGGGTGATCGGCAACTTGGAATTGGACACCACGACACAGATGTGAGGGTGGGCGATGACGAACAGGGGTGTTGGGAGGTGATGGTTCGACATCTTTCTCGTCAATATCAAGGCGCCACACGAAGTTATCATCTTTCGACGCTCCTCCCTTTAACAATTGTGGCGCATTCATGCTTGCACTTGTGCTTGCCACTGAAGCAAATTCATTTGAACCAAGCTCTAGGTCAGGACTTGGCATCATGCAAATCTCTTTACTGCTACTTAGTGTTACCCCGGACCCTGGCTTGTAATCCATTGAGAATGCCATTATTGACCGACACAGATTTGAAGATGCTGTGAGAAGAAACATTTCAAGATCATTTAGTAGTTTCAACTCGTTCCAAGACTTCACTTGGTTCATCGCCGTGGCTTTCCTGAACCCTAATTGTGTGAGGACGCAGTCTTGGTCTGCGGAATCAAACTGCGTGGCAGAAGAGTCCCTGCATGCAACAATGGATTGTTGTAGTGGTAAAGCTTCAGTTGTTTGTTCGTTTCCAGGTATTTCACTTCGTCTTTGAGTGTCTGGTTTAGCAAGTTTAGCATTCCCTGATCTCTGCAGTTCCTCAACCCAGAGAGTTGCGAAGGAATCGGTCTTCTTAAGTGAGGCTGAATCTTGCGTTGTCATTGTATAGGTGAGAGGTGCAATGCCTGGAATCCTGCACACGGATTCCATAATTTCTTGCCTTCTTCGTTTCTCATCAGCCCCATCAGTCGAGCTCTGAGAGTCTAGACCTTGCTGTTTTCTATACAACTTATTGAATTCTTCTTGCGATATCTTGGTGGCTTGCTTCTTTCGAAATTCTTCTGACAAGTACATTTTCACTCTTGCCATCGCCTCCTCTACGAGTTTATCCCGTATCTCTTGAGTCATCTGCAACATATTTTCAAGGGAATCAACTTTCCTACACTTTTATCATCATGTGTCCATAGATTCCCATCTTCTTACTGAGAAACTGATAATTGCTTGCAAACCTGGAGTGACCCATCGAATTGAGTGTTGACAGAGCAATGGCGAACTGGGACATTTGGTGGGACTTTGCTCCAGCTCCGAAGACACATGAACACAATCAACAGCACTCCTCCCATGGCAATTGCGAGTGCGGGGAGCGTAATCACCAGGATTTGCAAATATTTCTCCATGCCTGGTCAAATCACCATTAGGTTATGTCTGGCTCATCAACACCCATAGCCACTTGAATCAGGTACCCTTCCCCCCCGACTACTCAGAGGTATTCTGCCGTGATGATGACGGGGTATCCTTCTCTTCAAACCTAAGGCTGCGAACCAGTCTTATTACCTATCCATCATATTCTCCACCTCTTAGATCTTAACAATCCATATCCATTTGCTTAGACAAGTCCTCAAGGTTCAGATTTGACCCATTTGTGGAGATTATCGGCATTGTTGACTCATCTTAAAACTCTTTTGGGAAATAAGAATATTGATGAACCCTTTCGAGTCAGATTCACTATCTGCGCAGCTTGAGCTTCACTACCTCTCACTTCAATGAGCCATCGCTTTGAACCGCTTTGCATCACAAGGAGTGATGTCTTACTTTACGCTGCGCGCACTTGTTATTAAAATTGCCACAAGAAGTGCACATGGAAAATTGTGCTACTTACATCTAATCAAGTCACGGTCGATAGTTCGAAGAGACATTAGGAGAGCTCTATCGTTCTTGCGGCATTAGATCCCAAACAAGACGCTCTTTATTGCATTCCTTAATGGCATTGAAAACTGATCAAAGCCAATCGATTTCTAATGTATGCGTAGCAAGTGTACAGTGTAGACTTCTAACCTATTCTTCGTATTTGTGCCAGGTTGCATACTACACCTGTACTCTCCTGAGTACCAGTAAGTGTAGATGTGCATTGCATTGCACTAGCATTGTCTGGTACATCTGTACAGCTCTCATATGCGTTTGAAATTTGCCTATCCATGCTTAACTTAGCACTCGAATCAGTCGACTGTGTAGAGGACTATACGAGGAGGCTTGAAAACAGTTCGGGCATTAAGAACCGCCCCTACAGAAGTGCCAAAAACAGTGCAGAAATAGAAGTGACTTTGTGTGCTGAGAAACTGCCATCCCATGTGTGTGGTTTTAGGCTAATGAACAGGTGACATGGTTCATCATCATGTGTGATCTTGCTCATAATAAAGTTCTGAATTTGGTGAGGTCTGCAAAATGGCATTGAAATGTCAAAATAGCAAGAAAACACATCTGAGGTTGAACCTCCTTCTACTAGAATGCTTCTCAGTCACTCATAACTTCTTGGATTGATGTGAAATTTTAACCACAAAAACTAGACTAGTATGTGCAACTTTTTCAAAATAATTTATTGAAAACGGACATTGTATGAAGAAGAAGAAGCAAACCGCCAAAGTTCACTGTAATCCAAAAATGTCAAGATTTTGAACTTCGAATTGCTTCCAAACATTCAAAACAACTTGAATTGACATGAAAATTTTACCACAATAACTAGACTGCAAGGGGAACATAACCCAACAAATTTTATTGAAAACTACCATTATATGAAGGAGATACAAGTCTCCAAAGTTGCAGCCATCAAATACAGTTTGGTGAACTCAAATTGAGCCTATGAACTTTGATAGGCTTCCAAGAAATTAGTACATCTTGTATTGATTTGAAAATTTTACCACACAAACCAGAAGAGAGAGTGCAACTTTCTCAACAAATTTTATTGAATTTGGACATTGGATGCAAAAGTTAAAGCACTTTGAAATGGACTTGAAACTATGTGAGGAAACCCTGGGGCGTTTAGGGATTGCAATAAATTTTGATTGACAATAGGGAGTGAATTGAATGGAAACGTACAGTGGATCATTCTTAAACTCACTAGCTCCATTCAAAGGCATGTTCTGATTCATCACAGTTGCACCTATGAGCATTAATAGGCACCTAGGCACCTCTGATTTTGAAAAATCATATCTTATTCATTCCAAGTCAGAAAATTAAAATTAAAATTTCCAATGTTGTATTCCTCATTTCTCTTTCTTTTGAAAATATGAAAAAAGTCTTTGGATCCACCCATTTCTACACATGGGTATTTCTTCCCTTAGATGAGCGTTTTCTGAGCCTTCTACCTTACAAAAAAGACAAGACCTGCAATACTATACCATAGCCAAGAACGTCCTATACAATTCCGAAGGTCAATGGTCATTTATGTCAAAGTACTTCTACACCATGCACGTGGGTTTCTCCCCTTAAGAATTTGATGGCCAATTGGCAATGATCTTATAGCCTATATATAGTATTAACGACACTAGCATGTGAGCTTAGGTGTAAGTAGGTATTCTACAACTATTAGAGGTGCTTATAACATAGACATCAAGGGTTTGGGGGGGCTTTTTAATATCAAATTACATTAGAAAGAAAAAAATTGACCAAAAAATGGCAAAAAAATGTGAAATTTCTTGCCAAAAATTTGAGTTAAAAAAAATCTTGGATGAAATTGCTAGATTGTGGATGAAAAAATATTTGTAAACATATAATATGTATTAATGTGACATTTTCTATCCAATATGTAAATGAAAGCTAAAATTTGGTGTACTACTAAAAAAAATTATTTTGCTACTTTGGCACTTCATAAAAAATGAAAAAAAAACTCTAATAGAAATTTATAATATAAATATTCTATAACCATGAAAGTTGTTTATAACATAGGTATCTATAACATAGAGACTTATAATATAAATATCCTATAAATATGAAAGGACCCTACAACATAGGTACCTATAATATAAGAGCCTAGGTTCCTAGGCTCATGGGCCCAAGATTCTAGATTCACATACTAACAACCTTGTATATAGTAATAAAGGGTCATGCTAATATTTACACATTTGTCCAAAATTTGATAATTCATTGTAATGCCAACATCTCCACAGATGTCCAAAATTTGGCAATTTATTGTTATGTCAATATTTGCATTTTTGTCCAAGAATTTGGATATTTTTAAGTCTAGAAATAACTATTGATTCACACATTGTATTTTTTCATCTTAAATTTGAAATTTTCTTCTAAAATGGTATCTAATTCAAGCATTATATATAAGGCATCCACAATTTATGTATCTTTTGTATGACAAATTGGAACCTTAAACACAATTTAAGTTATAAGCACTAGTGGGTTTACAATTGTGTAGGACAAAAGCCATTTCCAACAGACGCTTCAATTCCACTAAAGGAGCTACCCTTCCTTCTTCTCTTCTCCTTATTTAGGAGGTAAATCGTTCAACATGCAATGTTGAAAAGGGAAGATTGTTATAAATGTAGTCGACCGTTTAAAACCCCATCTTCTTTTATTACTTAATCTCAAAAGTCCCAGGGCCTTTTTATCAAAAATTGCTCAAAATTGCCATTTCTAATGTAAAGAGTAAAAATATATATTAATTGCATGTTTAACCATAGAATCTTGCAAGAAGTTAGTTCGAGAATGTGCAAAAGAAATTTAGAAACTTTGAAAATATACATTGCAAGATATTTGCCTTCAAAGTGAAGACAACATGGTCTTGGGCAATGTAGCAATTTAGTTTTTTAAGATATTAAATCCTATTAACTTAAATTATTTAACACACAAAATTGAGTTGAAAGTCTAGGAAAAAAATTCCAAAAAAATAGCATGATTTCCATCCTTCAAAAAATTATTAAGTAGAAGCAAATAGGACATAGACGAAAAATTGAATTAGAATTAACAACCAGTTCATTAGCTTTTCAAAAGGATGTTATGATTGCCCACAATACAAGATGCTCAATAACTTTCTAATCACTTAAGTAACCCCTAAAATTCCTTGACTATGTTATCACCAAAAACGTTCAAAAACTGCCATTTCTAGGACAATTACCAAAAATTTTAAAAATATCATTTTTAGATACATTTAACCATAGGATCATGTAGTATGCTGTATTGAAAAGATGTGGAAAAAAAATTCAGAAATTTCCACTGTGCAGATTGCAAGATATTAGTGTTTGAAGTAACAAAAATCCTTTTTTTGGTCCCTGCGAAAATTCAAACAGTTGCACTTCACAAGATCACATTTGTATGAAAAAGTGTCCAAAATGGTGGTGCTTCTTTGGATTCATTCTTCAAGGCAAGTTGGCTACATGCTTGAAAATTTTCAGATCATTTGGGATTGTACAACATATAGGAAAAAAATAATAAGTAGCAAGATGTGGAGAATGATTCAAAATACAAAACTATTAACAATTTATTTATGAAATTGAAAATGACAATCACAATGGTTGTAATGTTTTAATAAACAATATACATCCTATGTTTTTATTTATTTCCAAAATTATTGAAAATTGAATAAAATAAAAGGATTTCAAAGTTTATTTTAGAGTAGAAAATCCATAATTGCTTGCAAACTAAAACACCTCATAACTTTTGAGTCTCTGATCAAAATGGAATGATTCAAAGCTTTCTATATATATATAAATCTAAAAAAACAACTTTAAGTTGTTGTTTTTGAAAAAAATTATTTTTTCAGATCTGCCCAAACTGCCCAAATTGAGAAACAAACAAACCACATATTAGGCCGTAACTTTTGACTCATATTTCCAAATGTCCAAAAATTTAGTGCACATAAAAGATATTCCTTAACCACACCTTCTATTAAAATTTGGGCCAAAAATATAGAAATCTCTAGTTACACGTACCTGCCCAAAATTTCTATGCTGCCAAAAAATGTAGCTTGGTCCTTTAGGAGGAAACCAAATGGAAGGAACCAAATCTTTTCCATGTAGACAAATTATTGTCTAACTGTTGAATTTCTTAAACTAAATTTTTTTTTTTTTTTTTTGGCCCTCTCTTGACTATTTTGAGCTTTGCATTGTATAACTTTTGCTCCTACCCACCTATTAAAATAAAAATTATATTTTCAAAAGATAATTTGTTTTTCTATTTTGAAAAAATGTTTCAAAAGATCATGCCAAAAAAATTGTGATTACAAGAGTTTTTGTGAAATATCAAAGGTTCTCCGAGGGGATGCTTGGAAGTTGGGACTCTAGAGGTTAAATTAGTCTTGAAATGACAAGCCTACAGCCACAAAGTTTGTATTCTGTTGTTTCTTGAATATTTATGAAAAAAATTTATATAATTTTTTAGAGATGAAATCACATGTCTTTTGGTTAAATGGTTAGTCATGATAAAATTAGATTTTCAAAAATTAATGGTAATTTTATAAATACTTATGAAGTTTTTTTATATAATTTTCTAGAGAATTTGAAATTACCATTAATTTTTTTAAGTGAAAGTGAAAAAAATTCATACCTCATAAAAAGTTAGTTCAAAAAGTCAAAATTTTAATGATAGTTTTTTTTATGCTAAATTTAATACAAATTATTTTCAAAAACTTTATTTTTTAATTAACTTAAAATTGAAAGTTGATACATGCCCTTCACTCCATCTCATAATTATTGCAAAAGGTTAGGCATGTGCTTGACTCCTTCCCTCCCCATCCCCTTTACTCCATCTCAAAAGTATAGGCCTAATTCAATGTCATTAGAAGGTTAGGCATATGCTTTGACCCCCTTAATCCCCATCCCCTTCACTTCATTTGTATGATGAGTCTCATTCCATCTAATGTTTATTTTAGCCAAGGGGTTAATCATGTGCTTAGCCCCTTCATTGATTCAATTGATCCTAAAATTTGAATCTAAAATCACTTTGCTTTTTAAACAATGGACTATAAAATTTTGATTATCATTGTAATTTGAATAATCATATAGTTTTATATTATATATTTTTGATATAATTATGACATTACAATATTAGATGGAATAATAAAGATGGTTTTATATGACTAGCCTTTCAAATATAGTATGAATGAATGAGATTACATTGTAATCTCTTAATGTATTCTTACCACATTCATGAATGGAACAAACAATCTTAGCTGTCCAAATTTGGATACAAAATGCTAATACAAATTACATATGTATTCTCAAGGATATGGATACAATTTCAGACTACAAAATACAAGAAATGGATATGGATATGCTCACATAATACGGATATGGAATACATATGTATTTATAAGCCAAAAATACAAATATCCCCCATATGATTTGCAAGTTTCACAAGTTTTCAAAAAATATGAATATGGGTGATTGGGGTGGGTTTCACATATTGAATTTATGAAATTGTTTCATACAAGGAGTTTGCTCAAAAGTTTTACAACTAGTAGGAAAATACATGTGTATCCTCTTTAGAAATTTTGTAAAAGCTTAACAACCAATGGGACAATGCCATGTGTATCCTTTTTTAAAATTATATGTGGTTGTCTTTGAAATTGACAATGTCTCACTATGCTATGTACCCAAAAGATGCAAACATCTTTTGGGTCATTAATTCTATAACCTACTTTAATCTTCATTTCTGCAAATTTTTCATAATATTAAACTTATTTTTTAATTACTATATTTTTTACCAAAAAATACTTTGATGAATCTTGAAAATTTTCATTCTTATGTTTTTAGTTATGATAGATTAATAGTTAGAGTGTGGATTTTCATAACAATAATATTAAATTTATGAAATTCATGTTTAGGCACCACACCTGGTTATTTTCTTAGGCACTACACATTATTTTAATACATTCCTACAATATTTGATTAAGAGTTTGTGCAATTGAATTTTAAAATAAAATTTTAAAAACCATTTTTTTCTCATACGTGGATTTTTTTCTACAATAGCATCTTACATAATGTTAGTTACATACCTGTCAAATTTCAAAAGTAGAAGAGGAATTTTGTAAAAGATGTCAAAATTGCTCAAACTATCTGGATTCTTTTCAACAATATAATTTTTGATCCAATTGGATTTTTTTTTTACATTCCCATCAAGAGGTGAATGTCTCTAACTTACATAAAAAATTCAAAGACATTTGTCAATTTTTGACTTCATAATTGCCTATCCGAAATTCAAATGTTTGCCAAATGGACACTTTGTCATTAATTCCTAAAGTCCCAAGGTCATTTATTTTGTCCAAAATCATTCAAAACTACCATTTTCAATACAAACAATAACAAATTTAAACATTTGTTTATTTTGCATATCTAACCAAAAGATCTTGCACTAAACTAGTATGAAAATGTGTGGGAGAAATTACAACAAAACTTTGATCGTATCAATCACAAGATATAAGGATTTAAATCCTAAGCACTCAAACAACCATTTTTTGGTCGTTGCCCAACTTTGGGTAGAATTATTAGGCAAAAAAGCATTTTTTGTTCAATTTTTTTTAATTAAGAAAAATATTGGATTGTCTTTTGATATTTATATTCAAAACTAAGATTGCTATAGTCAAACAAAAATTATAAGACAAATAGCACAAAGTGTTTAAAATTGACATAGAGTTGAAAAACTTACTGTTGGGGGAAAGTGTTGGTGTTCTTATTACTAGATCTTATCCATTTTTTCACAAATCAGTAGAAAACACAATTTTGACCAATAAAAAAAACTCAATTGCAAAAGATAGAATTTGTATTTTTGATGAATTTTTGAAGTTATATCTTTAAAATTGATTTGAAGAGAATCTAAAAATATTTTTATAATTTTGACCTTACGGATATTCTCTACTTTTCATGCTTCAAATTTTCTTCTTTGATGCAAACTTAAAAAAATATATAGAACTTATATTTTATAACACATTTGTATTTTGTCCAAACCCCTTGGGCTTTCAGGGGTTAAAATGAGGAAAACAAGTTTTTTTTTACTCCTAGCCTAACTAGATTAAAAGACTTTGAATTCTTTCAACTTAAATTTTTTATATTACAAATTGTGAATTATTTATTTTTTATGCTGAAAAATTAAATTGAGGATTTGGAAAAAAATTCACCCGTTTTCAACTATTATTATTATGAAAATTACTAGGCCCAAGCAGATATAAGAGTGAAGGGGAATACTAAATTGTTGATAGCTTGAAGATGGAATTGAAACCGATGCTAATATCAATAGTGAGATTGTTATAGAAAACAAACTACATCATGCAATTTTTTTTTATTAATTGAAAAATTGTAAGACTTTGCTAAGATTGCATGCAAAACAAGAAGCTTCATAACTTTCACATTGCTTATTTAAATGGAATGAATCAAATCTTCCCCAAATAATTAAAAGTGTAATCTATAAGAAATCATTTTTTTAAAATTATTTCAATTCTTTGGGGATTTTTTTATTGCCCACCTTTATTTATTTTGGTCTTATTGTAGTATACTTTATACTCTTGGACACCAATTGAATAAAAATCATATTCCCCCAAAAGCTAATTAGTTCTTCTATATTGAAAAAAATTCAGAAAATCTTGCTACAAATTGAGATTATAGATACTTGCATAACCTTCAAGAGCACGGTTGCTAGTATGTGAGCCTAGGATCTTGAGCCCATGAGCCTAGGAGCCTAAGAGCCTATGTTATAGGTGCCTATATTATAGGCAGCTTCCATGGTTGTAGGATGTTTATATTATAGGTACCTAATTATATTATAGGTGTCTATGTTATAGGCACCTTCCATGGTTATAAGACATTTATATTATAGGTGTTTCTATTACAGGTACCTATAATATAGGCACCTTCATGGTTATAAGGTACTTATATTATAAGTATGTATCTTATAGACACCTTCAATAGTTGTAGAGTATCTACTTACACCTAGGCTCAAGGTTCCTAAGTTCGCATTTTTAGGCTCACATGCTAGTGTCGTTACCTTCAAGAGTCCCCAAGGGGATTCTTGGGACTTTAGGAATTAAGGAGTTACTATGAAAACAAATGAAGTTTCACATTATGAAGCTATGATTTGTCATTCTAAGGTTAAACTTTGAACATTTGTTAGTGTGTAGAATATAAGTAATCTTTGGTGTTTTTCATTAAATAGAAGGCTTTTTCATTTTCTTGGAAAATTTAGTATGAAAACTCATTTTCTTTAAGCTAACTACATTACAAATTGATCACTCTTGAATGTTGCCTCCCACTTTCAATGGGAAATTGGACAAGGAAGATATCCTAAAATTTAAGCATTTGAAGAACAAATGTAAGGTGGAGTTGGAGGTTAACTTTGGTAGTGAATGACTTTATTTATAATATGGTGGAGGTGGTGACCTTTCTAGGGTTGATTTGGGATATTTTTTTCTTTTGTTTTAATTTCTTCTCTCATGACATGTTTTGATATGACTAGTGTCATTTCTTAATGTGCATTCGATGGATTTTGGCATCACCTACATGACACTTATAGCCTCCTATACCTTGTACCTTTGAAAATTTATAACTGATTCACAATACTTCTAAAATTTATGGAACCATTTGCATTTTGATTCCTAGTCTTTCATCAAAGTGCAAAATTTCTTGTTTTTTTTCTAGAGCATATCAATTATGCCATATAGCTTATTTGAACAATTTTAGGTGTATTGTATTGACCTTAGTAAAACTACCTACAAGTTTTACCAAAAAAACCCTCCAATGGGAACTTCTATAGTGGAAGGAAAAAATGTAGTGCAATATGCCCTACATGAAGGTCAACTTGGCATAAATTAGGTCATTTTTGTAAAAGAAAGTGCCACGTGTCATCTTATGAATGGCATGTGGTGATATGGATCCTTGAAAATTTGACATGGAAATTCAATTTCAGCACTAGTCAATCCAGCATGTAAAGAGACACAACAAGTCAACAATGGTACTTCCAGGTTTTGCGTGGGTTTCAAAAGAGCAATGCTAACGGCGCTTTTCACTTTACCTTCTCGAACACAACATTTCCTGGCTCTTACATGGCAAGAATTGGTCTTTTGTTGTGCCCTTCAAGTGCCTCAATATGTTCTCTTTAATCAACAAGGAATTACGGCAACGATGAAGTCTCAAAGGGCACCAAAAAAAGACTTTGTTAGTGAAACCACCCGTTTCACCTCCCCTCACCGAGTCAAAACTTCCTCCGTTGTTGTCTCTGATTGTTTAGGGTTTCAAATACTATTGTTTGGTTGAGGCACATGCACTTAGAAGAGACGCATTTAAAAAAAAAAGATGTGCATGCAAATGACATATACCATTGTAGTGCCTAATTATTGGCGTAGTATTAAGGATACTATAAGGTAGAAGGCTTGAGAATAGTTTGGGCATTAACCCCTGAACGGCCCTCGGGCTCTGTCGATACGCCACCGTATGTCCTGAATACGGTCGGGGTTGAATTTCAGCCACAGTGTTGGTGCCGTGAAATCGGGCTTCCAGCCGTTCCGATTGAATTTGTGTATGCCGCAAAGCACGCACAAATTATGACAGGGCCCCACAATGCTAGACTTCGCCGGATTTGATGAAAAGAAGTTGGCAGGAAGGGAGCGCTGTCTGAAGCGGCTACTTTTTTAATTCTGAAAAAATTCGTACGGAGTATTTGGCACATCGCAGCGGTGACTTATCTTCACAGGCGACAAACAACGTTCACAAAAAATTTGACCTCAAAATCTGCAACAACGCATCCCTCGCAGCATTTGAGGCATCGTATGCACGACAAGGCGGGTTGCCCGAAGATGTGTCGGGCGCTTCCAGAATACGCTCCTTCGTCAGCTGCCCCGTCGACTTCCGCGTGTTGCATATGGCGGAAATGCCAGGACATGCTGGCAATAAGAACGCGACACACAAGCAAGAAGCTAACGGCTTTTGCCGGGAAAAAAGGTCCAGGAAGAGTGACACTGGTAACCGCTTCTTGGAGCACAGCGTCGGATTCCAAAAACTTGTAGGTTTCTGGGCAATTCTTCAAAATGGCGCACGAAAAACAAGATGCAAATTAAAAGCACTTCTGATTCATAATATTGAGCTGTAATTGTATGTGACGGAACTAAACTCACAAAGGTAAGATACTACGACATCCCTTGCAGCAATCCTGATGCACAACGCATCCCTCGCAGCATCCTTCTGCCGGGAACCCTGTAAAGCTTGACGACCTCTACCTCAGTCATAGCCACCCCTACAAAAAATTTACTGAAAATCAGCCTACACACTATAGGAAGGCTTGAAACTACTTGCCGCACTTGCCACATCTGAGGGCGTACTGACTACTACAAGAAAAACCGCTTCTACACACTGCCCACAAATGCCACGTCCGCAACATAGAAACTGCTACCCGCTTCAGGCGTGAAGGAGCTCCGATACTGCGATCCAAAACGCACCACCCTTCACCACTAACCGTCGTCATTCCCCATTTACAATGAAGGACAACCCAAAGCGCCCGGCTAATTTGCTAACTGGCGCATATTGGCTTGATAACCGTGTTGGGTGTGAACTGTACGATAGCACGCCCCCTCACATTGGAACATTCCTCTACAGCCTGGACACATCCGTCGAGTCCTGCGACCACAAACTGCACAAGCACGACGCATTTCCGCATGGCTACAACTGAAATGAAGCCCACCTGCTGCCAAATTCCTTATGGGCCCTCGTATGTGTCCTGCATTCATCCTAGGGCGAATGAGGTCCTCTGCCACCTCGTAGTGCCAAATGCTCCGAGAATACACCGGAAGTCCCAACGCCCTGCGATCACATGCGTAAAGTATGTAGGAATTCAAAAGCTGTGAATCTAAAACAAACATGAACACCCTATGCCACCACTTGTGGGAGTGGAGCTGGGTGCTGTATTCCTACCGCTGCTGATCCACGAGATCCACGCCTCGCATCCCTGCTTGGTATTGCAAAAGAATCGGAGATGTTGGGAAGTCCACCCGCTCCCGCCCCACCCACCGTCCTGCATACGAGTCTTCTCCAATGGGATCACATGCAGTGGACAGGAGATAAACTGGCTTTGAGTCCATCCAACAGATGGCAGCCAGCTGACGGCTCCGATGCATCTTCAGCACCAAATGACCGTGCTCGGGTAGATGTGAGTTTGCAAAATCGGCTAGGCTTGCTGGAAATCCTTTTCGGGTCTTCCGACACGTCCCAGTTGCCCAGAAGCCGCGCCTCAAGAGCTCCATGAAAAGGCGTGGGGATGTGAAAAAATTGTCTGTTATTATCACATGCCCGCGCCCTTCAAGACCAGCAACCGCCGTCAGAACTGCATCTTCACCCACTGACTCACCCTCTGCTCGCACATCATCCGCTCCCAAATACACTATGATGTTGGAGACGTATCTGGGGCAAGTGACAACAAGCAAGATGCCACCAGTCAGATTTCATGCGGTCAAGAAAAAGCAATCACAAGTGCATCCCGTACAATTCAAGTAATCAATTCACATTGTGGGAACTATGAGCAGGAGAACTAAACAGACCATGGCAACGTTCACTTCACTTGGCTAATTACAATTGGTACGACAGTTATAGAATGTCAAAACTCACATCCAAATCAGTAGACAATATCTTCACCAAAAACATGTTCACTCAATACACTACGATAAATACACAGTTGAATGATGAAAGACCCCTATACACTAAGCTCGTCCATCCACAGCAATAACGGTACAACAAGTAAGATACAAACCAATCAATAATTCAATAGGGTTTAGAAACTGCATACCGACTCTGGGAATTAGCCAACGCCCACACCTTCACACCAAACTTCACGGGTTTCGATTTCATGTACTGCCTGATGTTGCAAAACCGCCCCTTGTATGGGATCATGATCTCGTCAACGGTGATGACGCGCTCGTTGTTGAATAGGCTTTGGGACATGCTTGCAAACGACTCACAAAGCCAACGTACTTTTGCAATCTTGTCATAAGCTGGGTCTCCACGATCAGTCACAAGCGCTTCATTGTTCACCAAGTGCAAGCATCGAATAATTGCCTCAAAGCGCTTCCTGGGCATCGTTTCGGAGATGAGGGGGCAGTTGTAGAATGCCTTGCGGTCCCAATAACAACGAATGTGGGGGAATTCTTTGAGTCCCATGAGGATCAGGATGCCAAACCATACGAGCAACTCCTCGTAGTCCAGTGGGGTCCATTCAGCACGGCCATTTGTTACTCTTGGGTTTAGTGCAAAGGGTTGGGCCGCATATCTGCAAGCATTTGAAAGCCACGCACATGAAAACATGCAAAGGAAGCAAACGACATCATGTATCAGACAATGCTGGCCATATGAGATTAGCAAGGAACCAACGATATAAGTGACAACAAGCAAGTGACTTGGCAATTGCATCGAAACATGCTGGAGCGAGAATTACCTGTTGGTTTCGTCTACGACCCGTTGAAGTGCGCCATCAGGCCAGTATCGCATGAAATACTGTATTGGTCGACTGGCCACCGCCGATGTGGGGCCGGATTCAGGTCCACAAAAGTTGTCCGTCTTATTGACCAGTGTGATGTTCTGGTCTTGCCACTGGTCGTCGGCAAAAAAATTGTCGAACGCCCAGTTGGACACATCTTCATCGTCCTGGTATAGGCCGAGCTCTTTGAGGGGATCTTCCGTATAAGAAAGAGCCTCAGATTCAGACTGGAATCCCCCCCACACTTGGTCCTCCATAAAATCCTCGTACTCCCCTTGCCAATCGGGATCATCGTCCAAATCATCAAGTGCAGTAGGCTCAGAGGGTCCCGCAGTGGGCTCAGAGGGTTCCTCGTCGTCTCCTCCCGGGTTGTCATGGGTACAAAATAACACACGTTGAGTTTCCCCAAAAGTCGATCTATCAACAGCACCTTCTGCGTCGCTCACCCGCACAGACCGGGCGCCGATGCCACCACCAAAGTCCACCGTAAACATAGGAGTCCCCGTCACATGGTGATAGTATCGGCTCACGACGACACCGATCACGCCATTTCCATCACCTACGAGTCCCAGGTCGAGGTCCAACGTCTCGGGTGCCACCTTCACGTGCACCGTCTCAACGAATGCATTCTTGTCCAAGAAGCCGTGTTCAGTCGGGGAGTTCACAGGGGCTGGAATTGGGGAATGCGGCGGACTTGCGCCAGGATGGAAGTAGTGAAGGTCTTCAATGGAAACATTGACTGCCGTTTCTTCGTCGACGTTGTCCGAAGCCTCAACGTCTGCATCCAATACTACACCGCCTGGCAGTACAGGTAAAGTCCCAGCTCCACCTGCCAACCGAGGCCTCAGCAAGATGGGGCTACGCTGCCCCGGCAGAATTGCGGGTGGGAGCCACCCTACAGGCGCTACGACAGGGGGAGCCTTTACTTGACTTGCGCGTCGAGTGCGAGCTGCCATTCCTTGCCGCTTTGGATTGGAATCAGCAATGTGGCCAGAACCATCGGCCGCACGTTGCTTTCCACGGGCCCGCACATTATTGCGTACTGGGATGTTAGTCGCGTCCTCCAAGTGCCGCCTCACCCCGCTTTGCCCTCTTTGCGCTCGTCTCACATTCACATGTAGTGCCTCTTGCAATTGTTTGAGATTCACGACCTTGTTTGGAGGATCTCGTGACATTGGTGACGACTGCGGGGTCGGTCCAACGTGTAGCACGAACAATCCGGACGACCTCCCCTTCACTGGGCTTGTCCGCTCCCAAGTGTAGGGAGGCATGCTTTGACTCCTTGGTGGCGTCCCCTGACTCGTCGGTGGAGTACATGGAGGATCCTGGCTGCCAAGCGGGGGACCCGCTCCAATCGTTGCCACTAGCTCCCGGGGGATGTTCGTCAGCAGCACCGTCGAGACTTCGATGGCATGGAGCAAGCTTGGAGTTTCGGGCGGCGAGTCTTCCGCCATAGCTGTTGTGACGGCTGCATTGGAAAGTGTGGATCTCGCTTCGGTGGCCTCCATCACCACTGTTGTTGCTCCCCTTTGCTCCACTTGGCGCTCCACTGCCCGCTTCCTCGCGAATGATCGTAATCGTGCCATCTTTGGGAATTGAGGGATCAACAAATAACCTCTCCCTGATAACAGTGTTGACCTCGTTTCCAAAACCAGTGGGGTCGCTCTCGTCTCGCCTGGTTGTCCACTTGAGGATGTGCTGGATGTGTCTCCGAAAGAGGAATCGGAGCCACAAGTAATCTGGAGTGCCCGGTTTTTTGTAAGTGCGCGGAGGCAGTGGAAGACTACAAAGCCAATCCACATTTAGCAACGCAAGAATGCGTAGAGTTTGCCGGGAGGTTGCACCACGTTCAGTTGCCCAATTCTCCAAAATTTGCGCCTCTTCTTGTAGGTAGCTTGGTGCTCCCGGCATTTGCATTGTGGATCGGTGATGGGTACGCGCCACTCGCCCACTTCTCGTATCACACGCAGGAGAAAGCAACCAGCCGATCTGAATCCGAGCAATGGCGCCGTCTTTGCGCTCCTACGTCGACTTCCACTCACTGCCATCATCTTCTCGCCCTGTGTAGTGGGTGAAAGCGAATTTCCTGAACAGCGTTCCTCCACTACCTCGAAATCAGTACGAGCACACCACGCCATGATCAAAATTGCACCGTCCTGTCCCCTCCCTCGCTCCGCAATTCCACTCACAAACCCACCACCCAAAACCCTCCTTGTTGAAGGAGAATCCAAAGTTGCAATGTCCCGCCAAAATCACCACTCCCCCGCGTGCTTCTGCCAACGGACACCGCCACGTCCGCGGAAGAAACCCGCCCAAGTTTCGGGTGGCTTCATGTACGCCAGCGTCTCCGTATCGTATGCCATTACGCGTATAAACTCACACCAGCGCCGTTTTAGGCAGAACAAAATTGAGTGGCAGAGCTCGCTGGATGCGCATTTGCATTTGCCACAAGTTTCCTGAAACACCGAAACCCCAAAAACGACCTAAACCTGCCCTAATACGTGAAATACGATTATCTACGGCCAGAAAGGGCGTTCAGGCCGTTCAGGGGTTAAGAACCACCCACCTGTAAAATGTACATGATTTGTACATGTTGTTTTTTCATAGCCTTCACTAATGTACAAACAGTGTACATTTCAGGGGTGGATGATTTTGGAGCCCTATGCCAATCCAACTTCAAAATTTCATAACTAATTTAAAAAAGCTCCAAAAATTATGAAAAGACTTAGGTTAGATGCCAAATCCACTTCTCTTTCAAGGAAAATTTACTGAAAAATATTTCAAGAAGTTTTGCCTTCCCAAAATTCAGTTTGAGCTCTTAAGTGGACGATTTCTGGACCTGTTACCTGAAGTGCCGAATCAGACCTTCACGTACGGTAGCATCTTGTAGGGAGGTTTCTTTAGAAAATGGATTTTGGCAAAATATTGAATCAGTCGGGAACTGTAGCCTATTTCCGTGTGGGACAGAGCCCAGTCAGTCAATTAATCGACAAGCATGACTGGCTACAGTGAAAGGTCCTCAGTGGACTATTGTACACGGCTGTACCATTCTGGTAAAGTTAAGAATAATCTATTTGAGTGACCAAATTTAGATGAACTAAATATACAGAAAAATTTCAATATTTTAAATAGAAATAGAGAACTGAGGCTGAGTACCATCTCTGTAATTAAATGATATCATTTGCTAAATTGTTGTTGTTTTGTCTTTGTTGTTGGCAACTTGGGGAACGGTTGCACGGGCAGTGCATGATAATAAATTTTAGAATTAAAAAATGATTCTCTATACTAGAGTTAATTATAAAGTGAACCCTAGTTTGTACGAGGGGTGTCAGAGGAAGGCTTAATTAAGAAGAGTACAAAAGAAACACAACTTACACCAAACTCCATCACACACCCTTTGCATTGAAATTCCATTTCATTTGTTTTAGAAAAAAAAAAACTAAAAAAATTCCATCATACCATAGTTTAGATGCTTCAAGGATTTTCATTTTTTTTTTTTTTTCAAACTCTAGCTTTTGGTCCTTCATTGCATGCACGTTCCAAATGAACTCTATTCTTGCAATCAAGCATGAGGAGGAAATTTTCTATGTCCTCAAACAATTGTGTCCTTTGAAAGATTTCAAAACATCTACAATAGAATACTAATAATTTCTCATCTCAATTTGGAGATATTTGCTTGAATGCATCTTGACATTGATGGTGTGCTATACATGCTCTTAGAGAATGGAATCAATATTCCTTCATTGTAATATATTTTGACTTTTCTACACAAGAGAATGTTCAATCCATGCATGCATAGATCATCATGTAGTGTATTTTGGCAACTTCAAGCTTGGGTTCAAGCCCTATGCTCTTTGATGTGAATTTAATCTTGATGAAATTGACCTTTTTTTAATTTAAGCCCAATTAATGAAACGATGTTAATGAGGTTTAGTTTCTACACCATTTAAAAATTTGCAAAATTCCTAGACTCTTAAAAACTCTATTGCAATTTGAACTTTAGGCTTATATCCTCGGTCTATTGATCTTATAATCATATGAAGCTTCGGTAGATGATTTGAATCTATAACATTTTGCACTATTGTTTATAACTACGGAAAAAAATTTAAGCTTTTTGAGTATATTTTGTGTTCAATATGAATTTTCTTCACTTTTTCTTTAAAAAACTATAGATGTTTCAAATGTTCACAAAAGGACATTTCTTACATGTGAAAAATAAATAAATAAATTTCAAGCATAAATAGGCGAATAAATGGCATTTTATTTGGATGGTAGATAGTACCAATAATTTTTTGGCCATATTTTCTAGGATTGTTTTTATGTTTTTTTATATTAGCAAATTTTATGCTCGAAAATGAAGAAAAAAACTAAAATAATTGCCAAATTATCTCAAAATTTAAAGACTTACCAAATTATAGATGAGGTTTACTAGATTTACATGACTTGATTAATGAAGGTATATAATTGAAGGAGGGATGTACAAAAATGGATAATTGGACATTCTTACATGCCTTCATTCTATGTATGTATTGCTCAACTAGTGATGAAGAAAATAGTAAAGTCAGCCAAACTTCCAAAAAATTATGTTTATTGATAAAAGTTTAAAAATATATATAAATTGGTAGGAAAATTTATTTAATGTCAATTAACTTAATCCCTAAAATCCCAAGATACTATTTGGCTCCCCAAACACTCAAAATTGTCATTTCTATTGTGTTGATTGAAAAGTTTACAAAATGGATTTTTTAGAATATAATTGTAGGATCTTGTACTTATCTTGTATGAGATCATGTGGAAAAGATTTTGTGTGGTTTGACTATACAAATTGAAAGATATTTGCATTCATAGTGAAAATTTTATTATTATTTTTATTGTGCCCAAGAATTTAAAATGGCTTTGAATGTCGTTTGCTGAATTTTTTTGCACTAAGGTAGACAAGCCTTTAGTAATTTGAATATCTGAGGCAAACTCCAAGAGGAGCATATATTTTTCAAAAGTGCGCACTTGTTTCACAAATCAAACCTAAGTGGAGTTATAATTTTGACTTAAAATTATAATTTTTGCAAATTTTTTAAGTGGTCTGCCTTGAAATTACAAAACCATCAATAGAATGAATCATAAACACCCTATAAACAAACCATAACCACCTTTCATGTAACTAGTGGCACTTAAACACTTACCAATGAAGGATTGACATGTTACCCCTTATAGGCATCAATGCACTAATTTTGTCAAAAAAATGAACGGATTTCATTAGATGTTTCTCAAGGGCATTGGAGGACTGTTCTAGGCCCATTGACAATGCTATGAACTAGCTAGAGTTGGTCAAAAAAATTAATAATATTAAAATGATAAATATTAAAAATTAAAAATTATAAAATTATAAAATATTTAATTATTATTATCCGACTTGGCAGTCTCATGGCAACATCGACTTGTTGCTATGGTCGAGTTTCCACAAACCGGGAACTTGGGGGAACTCACAGCCTTCTACACTAGTTGAATTCATCTAATGGGATGTTTTTTTTGGATGGGATTGGGGCCAAGAGTAGGGGAAGGAATTGTCCACTGAACATAATTGGGTTGGTCTACTTTATAGACTTTGAGGTTGAATTTTTTGTTTTTACTAAAAACTTCTAACTAGATATTCTCAATAAATTCTTAGCTAATTCCAATGTTACTTTAGTGCTAGTGAGCCATGTTTCCATGCTGTTATGAGGCATTTACATTTTGGGATCCATGTAATTAAGCCTATTAATGCTCATTTATCATACGTGAAGGTCTGACATTTGAGTTCCAAAATTGAGTTTCCATGTCATATTCTTTGGGATCCACTTTACCTCAGACCATTTACAAGATGATATGTGTCGCACTTATTCAAAAATGACTTAATTTCTGTCGGATCTAACCTTCGTGTAGGATAGCATAGATTTTTTTCCCCTAATATTGTTACACAACTTACGCATGAGTCTTTTGCATAGCTTCAAAAGACACTTAACTCCCAAGTGCCTATGCTTTTTTAAGTGTATTTTTTCTATTAAAAAAGACATGGGCTTCTAGTTATTTCCAATGAAGCAATTTTTTTTTTCAAAATCTAAACATACAGATGTATGAAGAGCTTGCTCATTAGTATGCACACTAGTTTTGAATGTGAAATTGCATAGGAGTTGTGAGATTATAACAAGACAAATGTATGTATCCTATTTATAGTATGTTGCCCTTCCTACAATGTTTGGAAAAATTGCATATAAGAGTTTGGGAAGATAAGAGGTGACATGAACAACTACAAATTGTGATAGCACGTTAAAATGCACTTTCAAAAACCTTAAGTTCAAATGAAGAACTATCAAACTCATTGCACAATCCACCTTGCAATTGATGAAATGCAATTTTTATATAAATAGAAATGACAAATAACTCCAAAACAACACTTGCATGTTTAGATTTTCAACAATTAAAATCATGAAAATAATTAATTCTTTCCATTGGGACCATTTTCAAATCATATGGATAAGTACAATTTTTAAATATCAAATCAAGTGAAATTGGGAAGCTTTGCTCAAAGCTCATAAATGAAGTATAATTGGTAAGCTTCATTCTTACCAATTCTACCCATGCCCTTCATAACCTCTCAAAAATCGAATATTTATTTTTTTCAATGAAAAATAAAAGCTTCCAACTATTAACCTTCAATACTGACCTTAAAAAATATTTCAAACAGTCATAGGAATTTAAATGCCTTCACCAAAATAAGTCTGAAATTTTGGATCAACCATATATGGTATGTTGGGTAGCTAGAGGTTAATGTGTGCTAGGAAATTAGAAGAAAAATTATTTATACAAGTGGGGTGGTAAGATTTAAAATAATTCATGTGGGATATTTTAATTAGAATTGGTAAGAGCTCAAATTAAAAGTCTCATGTGCTCAAAGTAGAATTTCATGCCTCATTTAGGCATAGTAGAATACATTTCTTCAGAAAACTTTGAACTAAGTTAACCCCTAAAGGTCAAAGACTATAATTTCTCCCAAAACGCTCCCAAACTGCTATTTCTAATACAAGTACCAAGTTTTAGAAAAAAAACAATTTTGGACAAATATAACCATAGGATATTGTATTACACTAGTTTGAGAAGTTGTGGAAGAAATTTCAAAAATTTCCACCATGTGGATTGCAAGATAATTTAGTGTTTTGAATCATTCTCTACCTCCTTCTACTTACTATTTTTTTCTTAAACATAAATATATGTTTTATAATTCTAATGATCTGAAAATTTTCAATCATGTAGCCAACTTGCCTTGATGAATGAATCCAAAGAGTAAACACCATTTTGGACATTTTAACATACCAATGTGACCTTGTGAAGTGCAGCTGCCTGGGTTTTTGCCAGGACAAAAAAAGGATTTTTGTCAATTCAAACATTGAGTTAAATAAAGGACTTCAAAGTTTATTCTAGAGTAGAAATTCCATAACTACCCTCAAACTAAGATTCCTCATAAATTTCATCTCATTAATAAAAATAGAATGATTAAAAGCTTCTTGTGTATATATAAATCTAAAGAACCAAATTCAAATTTTTATTCTAAAAGAAAGTGATTTTTAAAGAATTTTTTTCAGCTGCCCAGGTTGCTCGTTGACTAATGAAAATGACATATCAAGTAATAAATTTTTAACCACGCAGTCAAAAGTTATGAAAAATGTTGGGCCTTAAAGCTACTCCTTGGGTACATTTTGTGTGAAAATTTCAAAAAAATAAAATAAAAATTCCATTTGAAGTGAGTTGCCCCAAATTGCTATGTTGTCAAAAAATGGTGTTTGGTCCTTTAGGGGTTAATGTTGAAAATCATTACAACTTTTCATTTTCAGATTTTGAGCCTCCAATCAAAAGTCATGGATAAAGTTCAAGCACGGATTAGAAGTGACATTTCAAACATCCTCTTTGAATTCTATTCATAACTTTTTTTGGGAGGCTCAAAATTACAAATGGATTTTTGGAGTTGAAAAATTAGCTAGATTTACCAACTATTCGGAGTTCAAAAGTTTTTGAAAAAAATCATTCTACTATGCCAAAATGAGATCTGAAATTCTACTTTATACACAATTCCTGCGTTTTGACAATGAGCGGTCAAGTTCTCATCTTCAAATTATCCCATACTTTTTGAGGATTCATGATGAGCTATTAATGGATTTCATAATTAAAAATGACCTTGCCACCCCTCATTCTCACAAAGTGTCAATGAAGAAATTACATGAAAGTGTTGTAAAAAGTTCCTAAATGGGAGATGGTCAAATGATGGACTGGTATTTGACCTTGAATTTTTTTGGATTTTTGGCAAACCATCTTTTCATTTATTGTATTTGTAGATTTGATTGTCTGGTCCTAGAATTAGCCAAAAATTTCGACAATTTTTTTTTAATTAACTTGATTTGAACCTGCTATCGAAGTACAGTTTTCCCATGGCCCCATGCTGCCGCGGGGCTGAATTTGCACCAGCTGCTCCCTTTTTGCAGTGGTCCTTGCCCACTCCAGCTGCCCTAGTGAAAGTCAATTAGATTTGTCTTCTCTCCCCCATTTTCCAAAAACATGCATTAGGAAAAATTTCAGCCCTCCAGAAGGCCGCTAAGGAATTGATTTACGGGACCCCTTTGGTGCAATTTCAGAATGAATAAAAAAAAAAATATTTTTTTTAAATATATATTTTTGAAAAAAAAATATTTTAAAAATATTTCAAAAATATTAAAAAATATTAAAAAAATAAATAAATAAATAAATCTGACGTGGCACTACTAGTGCCACGTCAGCAACCAATTTTTAAATATTAAAAAATAATTTTTTATTTGGGTTTTTTTCCGTAATTGCACCAGACGAGTGCCAAACTCGCAGCCTTATGGAGGGCTGAAATTTTTCCTAATGGTTGTACTGTAACTTGTCATCTGTGAGACAGGTTTGAAAATAAATTACATACCCATGAAGCTCTTGTGACACCAAATCTCCACAAAATGATTCAAAAAATCATGCCAAAAAAATTGAAATCATGGGGACCTGCCCAAAACTTCAAAAGTCCTCCAAGGAGACTCCTAGGACTTTAGGGGTTAAATTAAAAACATACACTATGTTACTGAATTTTGAACCTAAAAAATTTAACAAAGAAAACACAACAATATCACTAATGGATTGAAAGATTATAATGTTTGATTATGAGGGTGTTAAAACTGTGAAAGCAATACAATCTTCATTTCACATGTCAAATCTAAAAAGTTGGGCGCCAAAAAAAATATGAGGATAAGGGGCCTAACATGCATAATCCAAATCAATTTATGGCTTCTCAAAATCTATTCTACAATTTTTTTTAAATAACCTTGAATAGAAAAATCATAATCAATCATTTTCAAAATCAAATTTCTAATTCTAAAAGTAGACTTAAAAAAATAATTAAAAAATATATACAATTGAAAATAGCAACTTGGTTAGGTTTTATTTAACTTCAAAGTATTATCAACACCATAATTTAATGCCTCGGGCATTTAGAGGTTAATATTAAAAAAATTGTGATTGGTGTAAGTGAGTAAGATGATCAATATGGATGCACTTTTTTTTTTTGTTGATTTTGGGGTAGTTTAGAGACTCTTTTGGGCCAATTTGGCACCACACTTCAAAACTTCATAACAAATTCCTGCTTTATCCAAAAAAATGAAATTTCAATTTCTCTCTCTATTTCTGACAATTGTCTTCGTGTGGAGAAAAGATTAAATTTTTTACAACAAGTACCCAATGGAAGAAAAAACAGTCATTTCTGCCTGTCATAGGCGCTGGTTTACCTTATGTTCCAAAATAGTTGGCTAGGGAGCATTGACCCCTGTATTGCCCCATCAAAGGGTAAATGTAAAAATTGTCCCCTACTTTGTGCCGCTTAAATTTTTTACTTTGTCAAGCCTCACAATTAATTTGGGGCTTTTGATTGCGAATATGAATTCAGAATTTGCAAATTTTATCATGCGCAGCAAATAAAAAATTCCAGTACTTTCTGCAGGGGTAAAACACGGGGCAATACAGGGGTCAATTCTCACTGGCCCAAATAGTTTGGGCTTTGAAACAAGTTGTCTAAAATTCTGCCCTCCGGGAGGGGAGAAATTAAGGAGCTCCGAAAAGGCGTTCCCCAGCTTTTTCACGTCACAAGAAGCGCGCCCGGGTGACGACATCAATGCCGCAGAAATAAAGCTGCAATCCTTGAAAAGCACTCCTCTCACTTTTGCCCATAACTGAACTGGCCCCAACTGAACGACGCGGCCCCAGATGCTCTCATCCTTCCCAACCAACCCCCCTTCCCGAGACGACTGACAATTTGACAAACAGGGGACGACGACAGGCGGCCAGGCAGGCCCACACTCTCACGCACCTGCAAGTCATGTCGGTACTCACAGCAGATCAGAGACAGCCAATTGCCGAGCTCCCCTTGCTGCTACAGTAACAACCGTTGGGTGGTAAATGCTTCTCTTGCCTGCATTGTGAAGCTGAACGCCGATTCTGTCTGTGGAGGTTTTGAGAAGCGACAACAACAACAGCTGGGTTGAGAACGTCAAGAGTTTGCTTGAGTGCGGTCGCGGAGGTTCTGTCTTGTGCGAGCTGGTTGGTTGCGTGAGATCCGTTCTGGGGTGGTTTGCAGGCGAGTACAACATTCGAAAGCTTTCAGAGAATTTCTGGGTTGCGCATTCTGGAAACTTGGAACGGGGGAAGGAAGAGCAGGTGCTCTGCAGATTGAGAGCTTGTCGAAGCTGGAGATTCGTTCTGGGGGTGCATTTGCAGGTGAGAGCGACATTTGAAAGCTTTGCAAGTGCTGTGGGGAGAATTTTCTGTGTTGCGCATTCTGGAGATTTGGAAGTGAGTACTCTGCAGATTGCGAGCTTGTTTGGGCTGCTACAGGGGGAGCCATGGCGGTGCTCTTGTCTTTTCCATGTTTCTCCATAGAGTCGTGACGAATCAGGAGACCGATTCTGGAGCTTGTGCAAGCGAGAGCCTTCCGGATTCAGTGTCCTTGGGGGGAGGATTGCGGGGTCCCAAATTTGGATGGGTTTTGGAAGGGAGGGAGAGTCCATCACAGCAGGTGCAATGTGGGGCTCCTTTTGAGTCTCGGGTTACGGAGAATGACGCTGCATCAGGGTGGCATTGGGAAAGAAAACTACGTAGATCCCAAGAGACTTGGAATCCCATGGTGCTTGTGGACACGTCCAATTTGATTGCGAGCTCATGGTGCACGCCACAGGAATATTCATATTCTGAGATTTAAGCATTGAATTCTCGGACAGTATAGGGTGGTGCCCGTTTCCCCTGTTCCCTGACCCAAATGTGAGCACTATGTTTTCCAAGCTCTCCAAGTTCCGGAGTTCCAAATCGGGATCCCGCAATGACTCCAACCGGAACTCGCCTCAGGTGCGATCTCTCTCTCCTTTCCATTCCCAAACGCAATTTCGAACCTCTATGCAGGAGTAGGATTTCTGGGAGAGCACTCTAGGGCTCAAAATGGAACGAAATAGTGAAATCTTGCACGAGAACTCAAGATCAAGGAGGTTTACCAGCTAGAGTGCAAGCTTCCTGTTCCAGAGTAAAAGGCCATTCCCGAACGCAATTTCAAACCTCTATGCAGGGGTAGTATTTTCTGGGAGAACTCTCTAGGGCTCCAAACGGAACGAAATAGTGAAATCTCGCACGAGAACTCAAGATCAAGGAGGTTACCAGCTAGATTGCAAGCTTCCTGTTTCGCATTGAAACGCCATTCTGAAACGCCATTTTCCAACCTCTATGCAGGGGTAGCATTTCTAGGAGAACACTCTAGGGCTCAAAATGGAAAGAAATAGTGAATCTTGTACTGAATGAAGTTGAGAGAATTCTAGCATCCCTTTCCAGCCCTACTAGACAGGGAGCCCTTTCTTGTTTCCCGTGAGCTGACGCTCTGCTTGTGCTGAGCTTGACAGGCAACAGCTCCCCCTGTGAATCCCAGAAGCCCGGCTGTGAGCAACTTCCGCGTCAGCTTCAGCCAACCTGAGTCTGGGACGCAAACCTCTGCACCGCCGTTAGTGCATTTGGTGCGGAACGCGAGCTCTGTGCCGGTGAGCCAGAACACGATCCCCATTCCGTCGGTGTCGCCTTTGGTGGAAGATTACGACAGCCAGAGCGAGGGCAACGTCTCCTTCGCGGAGTGTTTGTTTCCGATTACGCCTCCAGGGGAAGTGCGACGCGGGAGAAGAATGAGCCACGAAAGCTTCATGGAAGAGGATTTTGATGATTTCGATCAGCTGGTGCTCCCGCCCAGCGCCAGGAGCCTCGAGCCGCACTTCGCGCTTCCGATAAGGAAACAGGTATGGGCACACGCTGCGAAATCGCACTAAATTGCAAAGATAACTCGAAAGAACTTCAGAATTTCTAAGAAATTGGAGGTTTTCGATCTCCCTATATCGAATTTCAGATCTTCAGTGGGAGAAAGTTAGGTCATTCGTGAGCACTCATTGATTATGTACCCATTGATTGTGAAGCTCCATTGTACGACTAAATTCTTCTCTCCAAACAAGTTGAAATAATGATGTGCAACATATCGGCAAGATCACTAGGATTTAATAAAATTTTGGATGCTCATCACTGATTGCATTATAAATCACAAGATTTACTCAATTCTTGAACCATTTTTCATGCGGAGTCTTGAAGACTTCTATCGTCTCATATCATCATTCGCAACTAGCAATCCGCGAAGCCAATTAAAACTTGGAGTTTGCGGTGAATCCCACGCGACTCCTAGTCCTAGTTTCAAAGTTCAGTACACGTGAGTGTCACCATTGCGACACACCATGAGAGCAAATTTCATATTATCATGCACTTCAGGTGGAGATGGGTCGGATGAGCGTCGACTTGGGCCGCCGTAGCGTGGACATCCCCGCCCCAGCTCGTCGTAGCGTGGACGTGAAGAAGATGAACTGGTGGGACGTGGACTCAGGGTTCAGCGACGCCGCCCTCGGCCGGTGGGAGAATCGGAAGGAGTTTATCGAGAACCGTCGGGCGACTTGGGAGGCGAGTTATCGGCAAGTGTGGGTACCGCCCAACGGCCATGGAATTGGCCCCGGTAACGGCAACGGCGGGGGCAAGAGCGGGCTCACCACGCGCACGACGACGAGGAGCTGGACGTCGTCGTCGCTGCCGGACGCCATGGATGCCATGGACGCCACAGACGTTGTGGACGCGGTGGACGCTGCGGCCAAGGACGTGCTGCCGCCGCGGGATGAGGCGGAGGACGAGTTTCTGGAGGAGTTTGAGGAATATTTCAATAACTTGCAGGTGGATAATGTGAGGCGGAAGCAGTTTCCGAAGCTGGACATGGAGAAGATTGTGTATCTGGATTACGCCAGCTTCTCCCTCTTCTCCAATTTCCAGGTGGGCCTTTCGTCACATTCTCCACAATATAAAAACACCCTATTTCAACAGAATTCTGTGAGTTTGAACCACAAGAATCACACGTAATGAATGTAGATGATGTTGTTTTGATGCCCACTTGTGTTTCTTTTGTTCCTTCAGGTGGAAGAGCATTTAAAAATTCTGCTGGCACAGGGCCCGTGCTTAGGCTCGGCATCCTTCTGCTCATCTATCGACAACCCCCTCTTCAAGCATGTCGCGGACACGCAGAGCCGGTTGCTGCGGATGCTCAACACCACCTCCAGTCACTACTCCATCATCTTCACCGCCGGATTCCAAGACAGCTTTCGCTTGGTGGCGGATGCCTATCCCTTCCAGAAGGGATGTCCTCTTCTGGTGTGTCAAGACAATCATGCGGCTGTGCGTCTGGTAAGCCACTTTCACTTTAATGCAATTTGGTTTCAATAAAAGAAACCAACACCAGGAAATGCTTAGGGCGGGTTCCAATGCATAAATAGTTTTTTCGGATGCATTACATTTTTTTCCTTACTCACTGGGGCATTATAATTTTGTCATCCTAACCACTTGTCATCAAAAATTTGATGCTGGCGTTTTGTGCTGGGGAATACCCTCATCGTCGAATATTCCATCAACATATTGCCCTCCTCATTGGGACATTAATTTGCAGAACTTAGTCTGCCTTCCGCATTCCCCTATACAAATGACACCAATGTTTCTGTTAGGTGCATGGGAACACCATCGTTTTTCTCCTTCTAGTTGTACCTGATCATTCAATCTGCCGGCACATTGTTATTGACTAAGAAAGCTTTGAGAGCCAGTAGACTTGAATTTCACTTGAAAAGCTATGGTTTGACATGAGTTTGCTCTAAAACCCCTTAAACCCTCAAACCCTTAAACCCTGAATCCTAAACTCGTAACTCGTAACTCGTAACTTGTAACTTGTAGCTTGCACCGTGCCACTACTATGCAAGAGTGCACGTTTACCCTATGTTTCTACACTTTGAAATGCACTCTTAAGAATGTTTTGAATTTCCCACACTCACTCAATTTTTCGAACCATTGCAATGTGCACGCAAGAATGTCATGAATTTCCCTTCCCCCACCCAATTTTTCTGACACATTGAGATGCTTTAATAGTTGTGTTTTCCTTTGTGGTGCAGGTGATTCAAGCAGCCGTCCGAGCGGGCGCGAAGCCGTTCGTGTCCTCCGTGACGGAGAAGGAGCTTTGTTTCCACAGCCACGACTTGCACAAGCTCCTTCGCGTGAAGTCCAACCGCAACGCCAGCAACGGCGGTCTGTTCGTGTACCCCGCGCAGTCGCAACTGTCGGGCATGAAGCACTCGATGGGCTGGGTGGTGGAGGCGCAGCAGCACGGGTGGAAGGTGTGCTTGGATGCGTCCACGCTGCTGCCCTCCAATGCGCTCGACTTGGACATCCACCAGCCGGACTTCATAGTGGGGTCGTTTCATCACATGGTCGGGTACCCGAGTGGAATGGGATTCCTGCTGGTGAGACGGGAGTCGTTCTGCGTCAAAGCCTCCCCGAGCAATGAGACCGTGAGTTGCCCGCTTTGCAATCTCAGATCTGTCGTGGAGAGTTTGGAAGTGGCGAGGTTGATTGATTACGATGTGAAAAATTAAAGAAACCATATGAATCCTGATTTTATACTCCCGGAATCAGTAGAGAACAGTGCATGCGTTGGTCAAAGATTGAACAGAAATGGACACAAGAGAGTCCGCACTTGACCTACTCGCATCAGTGGTGTACCAAACACTAACTCAAAATTGACAAACGAAAGTCTCCACATGAAGTAATCAAATTAGTAAAGAACATTACATGCGTTGGCCAAAGATGAAACAGAATTGGATACAAGAAATGACCTACTCAAATGAATACATCACATTGCAAGAAAATTAACAGAATTGGACAAAAGAAAGCCTCCGCACATGATCTACTCAGATTAGTGAGACAAATTGCTTGTATTTGGGGCAAGAAAACAAACAGAATTGGACAAAAGCAGATCTCCACATGACCTTAATCTAATTAGTGAAGAGCATTGCATGCGTAGCTCCAAAAATGAATAGAATTAAACAAGAAAAACATCAGGAAAAAGCCACCCATTGCTGCAGTATTGCTTCAATGGGTTAACAGTATAGTACTAAAAGTGTATTGTTGCAGTATTGAAACAATATAATTTTAATAAAAATGCAAGGCTCCCATTGCTTCAATATTGTTGCATTATTATTTGCAGTAATGCAACAATATACTTTCAATACTATACTGTTAACCCAATGAAACAATATTGCAACAATATTGAAGCAATGAGGGGTACTTTCCTGATGTCAAGTCCCCACATGCTGTACTCCATTCATTGAAGATAATTGCAAGTATTCTAAAGGCCCAAACCAAATAGAATTACGTGAAAAGTAAGCCAATGCCAGACAGGGACTCTCTCATAACCTTGCTGCCTGTTTTCGATCACCATTTTCGCAGGTGCGTTTCATCAGCAACAAGCCCGCGGACGAAGGCGAGCACTGCCACATCATGTGTCCCGCTGACAACACCATGAACCTCCTCCAGTTCGCGGCCCTCAACCTGGGCCTCATCCAGCTGGAGCGCATCGGCTTCTCCGCCATCCAGAAGCGCGTGAAGGCGCTGTCCATCTGGCTTGTCCAACGCCTCCGCACGTTGCGTCACAAGGACGGCGAGCAGCATCAGCCGCACCTGCTGCGTGTCTATGGCTCCCACGCTCCCAAGGACAGAGGCAGCATCGTGGCGTTCAACGTGATGGACCCTTCGGGGACGGTGCTTCCTCCGGACATCGTGCGCAAGCTCGCTGCGAGAAGTAACATCCAGCTCTCTGTGGGGCAGTTCCAGAATCCAGGGTTGGCACATCTGCTGGGGGGCAAGCCTAAGCTGCGATCCTCCGATGTCAGCGTCTTCAACGCCGACTCACAGGTGAGAATCTTCAAAATTTGTATGAACTTGGTTGAGTATTGGGACCTGAATGCTTTTGTGACACGCCCGTCTTCAAAATTTGTATGATCTGGATGTTTTCTTCATAGTTTTTTGATGTGTTCAATTTTTTTTGCCTTCTATTTGAGACTTTTTGATGTGAAACGAAAACTTTGTGTAAAATCAAATTTGGATGTTACAGGAGTTTACGGCAGTGCGAGCTTCCTTCGGTACTGTGTCCAACTTTGCAGATGTGTATAGATTGGTGCAGTTTCTGTCTCGGTTCCGGGACGAGGAGTATCTTGCTTCCGAAGCCATTGGCTTTGTGGAAGAACGGAATCAGATGCAGTGATGGAACTGGGAGTTTCTTCATCATAAGGTAGGAACACCCACTTCCATGACTTACAGCATTTCAGCATATGGAGGGAATTAAAGAATTTGGAAATTTTTTTTTCTCATACAGGAAATTGAGAAAAGAGAAATGAAACTCATTTTTTCAGACAAAATTTTACTTTTTTTGATTTTCCAGAACATAAAGCATAGGAATGCCCATTTCTGTTGTCTCATGACAATTTTTTTTTAGCGATTGTGAAAATTCACCCCTTCTCTAATTGTAACCAAAAGAAACTTAAACGTGGCATGTTTTGTTGAGAGCAATGCTTCTCTTATGCCTTTTGGTGACTTCCATGTTAGATGAGCTTTAGATTGTTCACAAAAGAGTTGAGATTTCTTTTCCTATGGTGGAAGCAATTACTCAAGAGCGTCATACTAGAGGGGTTCTTTCCTTGAATCCTAAACTTGGGGTTGTAACTAGGAGAGGCTCCTTGTAAGTGACAATTTTGCATCTCTTTTACTAACAAATTCTTTTTGCTATCCTAAAGATGTATTCAAGGTTAAGCAATGGAGAAGGATGTTTCTACTTTACTATATGACTCCTAGCTATCATGCTAGGAATCTTGGACAAGCCATTGCAAAAATTATGGGAGAAGAGTTTGACAACCTAGAGAGACATTTCAATGGAAGGAGAGGTGAGGGTTGTAAATTCTAAACTATTTCTTCACTAGTGGAAGGGAACTGTTACCCCTTGGCCATCATCAAAAAATGGAGTGAGTTGCAACAGATTTCATTGAACTGAATTCTGAACTTCATCTCCATTCCCTTGCATT
The DNA here is from genome assembly GCA_951230915.1 of Antitrichia curtipendula. Taxonomy (NCBI): domain Eukaryota; kingdom Viridiplantae; phylum Streptophyta; class Bryopsida; order Hypnales; family Leucodontaceae; genus Antitrichia; species Antitrichia curtipendula. The sequence goes on from OX579641.1 coordinate 3,508,980, forward strand.
CCATCTCTATTCTTTTGACAAAAAATATAGAGTTTTTGGTGCCAAGCTTTGTGGCATTTTCTATATAAGTTTTTTTGTCACTCATTTTTAGTCTCCAATGCTCAATGAATTGGGTTGTGCAGAATTACACAATATGAGTAATGGTCTTTGACCTATATAATGATGAATCACATGAGAAGATTCTTCAAAAGATAGAAGGTTTTCTTTTTTGCCTTCATTTTTGTCCTTCATTGAGTATCATTGAGTATTTTGTAGGTTGGTTCAAAAATTGTAGTTTGGTTGTATTTTGAACAATCTTCCATAAGTATTGTAGTTGATTATTTCCCAAAATTAAGCTTGACAAGGTTGGGGCTATTTTTTTTGTAGTGGGGTTAGTTAGTTTCAAAAGAGTTGGTCTCTTTATTTTCTTCCCACTAGCAATAGGAAAATAGATCAAATTTGTATTATATTTTTGATGTGATTTAACCATGAGAAGTAAATCTTTACCTTCTCTAGGGTTATGAAAAAATTTCTTTGGATTACTTTTTTATTCTATTTAATATTTTAGCTCTGTGTCTTTTCAAATGCTTGTGTTCCTTGCTTCAAAAGAGATTGATGATATATCCAAATTGTATTGTTTAAAAAATTATGTATATTTCAAAGTAAACACACCAAGTAGCAATGTTTAGGAAAATTTTGAGCCAAACCAATCCAAATATCATATTTAATTATTTAGTTCTCCATTGGCTTGCAAAGTAGCCTATATTTGATTGTTATTTTCACTCAAGGAATAATATCACACAGCATTATTTTTCAGTTTGCGTAGGAATCTTCAAAAGTTATTAAGATTGAGGGTCAATTTATTGATTTGTGGTGTAACAAATCACCATGTTATCAACTTCCTTTTTTCTACTCTACATAATGTTGAATAATGTTATGCAATTTCATGTGTGAATAAAATCCACAATTGTTAGCATGAAAGTGATAGCATACAACAAAATTGGACACTGAAATAAATTCCAACTCAAGTTTTCTAACCGTCCATTCATTGAAATATAAATCAAATAAACCAGAATATGTTGATAGAATTTGCTCTATACCTACTTACACGCAGTACTGTACAATATTCTGGGGCATGCCATCAACCAATTCAAAAATCAAGGGTTCAGAATTCATGCAGTATTATTTGCTACAAGTGATCAAAGGAGTCTGGTACTTAAAATGCTGCAGAGAATCTCTAAATGCAACCAAACGGCCAAGTGCTTCTTGCAATCACCTATGTCTGTAAACTTTCTCTTAAATCCAAAGAATGTGAAGTTCGGCTCCGTACCATTGTGCTGCTATAGAAATAAGCTCCCGTTGGACAAAGCCTCACTTAAACTCGGGTCCTTCAAGAAATTGGAGAATAGGCATATAGATGTCTGTTTCCCTGTGGACACTAAAATACAGGTCGAAATGAGCGTAGTTGGTTAAATTCACGAGTGTGGCTGGCTTCTGCATTTGAGACATGAGGTTGTTGGTGCCCTCCGGAGGGGCATACCAATCCCTACCACCGCCGATGATAAGTATTGGCAGTCGGCTTGGAATGTCGGCTGCATTGTAAGTAGGAGGGGTAGATTGGCCATATGCCTTCAAGTTGCTTGCAGCGGAGCCGTAGTCAAACTGCTGAAAGCCGTTCGTTCGAATCCCTGCGACAATCACGCAACTAATTAGCATCTTCTTCACAGGAAATCAATAGTCAGTTAACGCCCTGGGAAAGCAATGTCTCTAAGTCGACAACGATGATCACAAAGTTTTGTCAAATGCTTAAAGTGCACTTAGACTATCACTACCTAGTGTAGTGCACAGCCCCCTGGAGGTTATGTTTATCGAGTGAGAGAGACGATACCTTGCTGCCAGTGTAGAAGGTTTTTGAATGACGTAGTCCCGTCCCAGCCATTGGTCATTTGAACGGACGCTGAACCCAGACAGCAATTGGGACCTACGATTTAAGCAGCACCCACAAAATTAACGTTTTATCATTCTTTGAGTGCACTGAGGGCATGAACAATTTAGCTTGAGCATTGGGAAGTGGATCCTCGGTTCGAATTGCACCATTCATGAAGCAAGCACTTCAACTCAAAAGCATTCTCGAGGTGCTTTATCAGGGTTTCAATTCATGTACAACCAAGATGAGTGTTGATCTGCACCTGATATCAGACCAATCGTCATGCCGGTTAATCCTTGTCCAGAAATTGGCCCCGCCCGTGGAAATTCCCTGAGTGATTTGTTTGAGTAAATTCAAGTGGTCAGCATGGGAACTCCGAACGGCAGAGGTGAAATGCCAGAAACGGTTGGTATGGACGACACAAAAATTTACTAGCTGGAAATAGGATTAGATAAGAATAGAAATCGTAGAGTTCATACATGGCTTGCGAATTCCAGTAGGAGACCCACAGGATGACCTTGAGGACTCTCTGAAATATATGGAACTTACGAGGTATAATTAAATGCGCCATTCTGAAATCCGGTTGTGTAATACGTCTGGATGGCCACGAGAAAGCAATCATCTACATGTCAGTTTGAAATGTCTACAAATAATCCCGAGATGAATTTCTTTTTAATTAATCCCTAGATTACAGCAGACCTTGTCAGCTTCTCTTATCAATCTCTTACATCCACGGCAACCATATCTCAGCATATGTTCTGCAGAATCATTTGAAGCATATTTTCAAGGAAGTTGACTTCTTACCGTGTCGAGGCCTACTCCGAAAAAATATGCCCATGCATTCAGCAAGAAAGAGTTGCTATTTCCGCGAAACGCAGTTGGGCCAATGAGTGTTAAACTACGAATCATCTTAGCAGTTTCCTTGTCGGTTGCTGCTGCTGCCCCGACTGTTGCAGCCTGCCAAACAGTCATTGTCGATTGGTGGAAGATATATTAGTAATTGGAGGTCGCATCATCGTCAAAATTCCCAAATCTAGCAAAAAGCTATGACAGAGTGGTTTAGAATTTGAGGATTTCCACAATAGTTCATCGAGTCTTTTGAAATCTGAACTCTGTCTCAGAGCTTGCCTGAGATGCTCCAATGAAGTGGACATGTCGATTCGTCTCGACCGAGATGAAACGCAGCTGGGCGGGGAGGTCAAATTGTACGTGTTGATCCCAGGTCCAGTTCCAGTACGCCTGCATAAATATTTGAGCGATAAGCGGATTGAAGAGTCGTCAGTCCTAGCTGTGGAATATTCTGTTGTTGTGGATCCTTGGCAGGGTGAAAATCACATGCGAGCTTAAAGTAAGTCTAAATAATAATGCATTGACAATCATCATTCAGGAACTCACTGGCTGGCTCACAAATTAATGCAAGCCAAAAGGTTAGAGATTAGGATTAATACCCGATCGGAAGGCTGAAGTTTAGCATGCCCATGCCCCCAATACGTTGCACGCTGGTGGCCAATCCAAACGTCAAATCCATCTTCTACCAGCATTAGTGGCAGCAGATGGCTACCTTGTCGATCGGAATCCAAGTTCTGGAACCAGGAATCGCCACTAAAAAATTCCATGTGCATGAGCATCACCGGAGAGCCCTTACCGGCCTGCAAAATTGAAGATCGCCACAATTAATCGCCAAGTAAGTTTGCCTATCGCAATACTGACAGAGCCTATTTGAACATCCAGCGAACATATACGCATATGACGCTTGAGTCCAGACTGGCGAATCTAATACGACTCGGAATCAGAACCGAAAGATTCGTCAAAAGCACCTATCCATTCACTACCGAAGTGTCTGAAACTTGTAAATATCAATTTAGCATGGGATGATAATCCCGATCTGGCAGCCGTCCTAGACGCAATTGCATAGTGCTCAGTCCCAACTTCCGATGGATTTGACCACAATGTAAATCCAATTACGATTCCGGTGACCTCCCTGGAGAATATTTAAGAGTCCGATGAATATTTCAAGGAAAGATAAGGTCTACTTCACCTCTGGACTGGAGGTGTAATTCGAAGACGTGCTTCCGTTGATCCTTTGTTGGAGAGCAGAGGTCTCCGAAGCATCGTGCGTGGAACTTGGAGCCGGACCTACCCCAATCGAGGCCTGACCTGTTGAAGAATCCTCTGTCGCTCTCTTTGGAGATACTGAGGTGTCTGGTGCTGGAGTCGGACCGCTTGAGGATATTGGTTGCAATCCCTCCGCAGTGGGACCATTTAGCGAATCGGAATGATGAGTTTGCGGATCTGTGTTTCTGCATCCAAAAGTAGCCGGAATATGTGGATAAGCAGGATGAGCCGATGCACTGGAGGTAGCTCCTTGCGATGTTCCGTCACTGCATCTCGGAATCCGGTTAGATGTAGAATGTACTCCCCCGGTTCTGGATGCTGGATCGCTTCCCGGATCGCTGCCCATCCCTGCGACATTGTTTTTTGAATCAACTGGCTGTTGAGCTGTGTTCTTGTGTCCCTTTCGCGCCATCGAGTCGACTCTGCTCAATCGATGCATGACGAGCACAAATCCATCATCCGTTTGAACCGAAAATTCTGAGCAGCCATAACCGAGTGGCTCCACCACTGTCTGACAGAAACGTGTCGCCCGAGCGCCGACGAGCACCGCAAATAGCAAGAGCATGCGCATTAGTGCCAGCGGCGAATTGGCCTTTCGAAACGCCATCTGGAAGCACTCTCCTGTTCAGAGTTATCACGAAACTAGTTCACAATTAAATTGACGATCGAGAATGCCAGCTTACACTCAATCATTGGTACTACTTCCTCATAAATTAGCAATACGATTAGCAATATTACCATTGACGATCTATTCAGACAAGAATGAAATTGCTCGCGGTCTCGCACGTACTGTGGGAAAGTGCTAGGAGTCGTAAATCAAACGGGAGGACAAAATTAAACTAGTTCGAAATCCCTGATCAAACAAGAATGCAAGTGCGCGCGGTTGCAAAGAATACAGAAATCGATTCCCCAAAGTTAGAAACTAATCAACAGTAATCAAGAAAGCAAACACGATGTGAAATTTGCAACCACGATGAAAACTCTCTCGGCATACCTGCGTGCGACTGCTGTCCGCTTTCCTACAGTTTTCAATACTGCGAGATGGACGCAATCCCGGACGGAATTAGTCTATCCGACTCGCAATTAATGATCAGACAAGAATGCAAGAAAAGTGTCGGTTACAGTTGAGAATACAGAATATGTAATCTCTCTCCGAAGAATGTAAAGAAATAGAAATGCGAAGAAATCTTCTGTGTCCCTCTACTGAATTGCGATTGCGATTGCTCACCTCTGTCGATCTGTTTCTGCACTTTGTGACAATGGGAGAACTTACTCGAAGGACATTTCATTCAAACGAATGAGCTCCTTGGCTTGCGAGGGCGCCCCAAACCAACGCGATGAATGTGAGTCCTCATCCACGGATTATCCTCGAGTGTTCATCCGTTACTGCTGCCGCTTTACTCTGTTGGTGAGTGATACACTAATCTACCAAAGTCACGCTATTATAGATTAGCCCCCTAACGCCTCAATCCTTTTTTGAAATTTTACACATTTTTGCTTATATCTTTGTACAAAAACATCATTTACTGAAATTTCATGAAATTGGTCATTAAAGAAGGTTGTTTTCTCAAGATTTAAGTATTACATTGGATGAATGAGAAGTTAGTTGGACGAAACAGCACCTGCAAGCCCTCTCATCATCGTCCAGAAAATGAACATCAGAGCGCTTAAAGGTTAGTGTAGGCTGAAAAATTAGTGGATTATACTGTAATTTTTACACACCCTGAAATACATAGTATCAAATTTTTTGTCAAAATTTGGAGTATATTTGAACAAGTAGTAAGGTTACTATTTTAATTGTTTAGTCATTTTTATTTGAAATTTTTGTAGACCATTTTATAAAATAAAATCTAGGAAGTTGTTCAATTTCATGGAATTGACTTATTAAAAGTAATAAGGCATTTTCTATAAGACATGGAAATGACATAGTCAAAATTTTGACTATATAGATTAGGATATTGTTTTGGACTTGGTTGGAGGAATCCATGTTTAAATGAAAGAAAGTTTGAATTGTTCCAATTTCATTAATATTGTAAAGCCTTTTATGTTGTGGCCAACCAAGGCAAAATAGAATTGTCCTCAACTTCAAATGTTATGGTATTTTGATGTATGCGACTATATTCAATGAAAATTACTTTCAAACTCATAAACTTGATTTAACCCCTAAAAGACCAAATACTGTTTTTTGGCAATATAGTGATTTTGGGCAACTCACTGTGAATAAAGTTTTAGTGTTTTTTTCTTTGAAAATTTCACACCACATGTGCCCAAGGAGTAGCTTTAAGGTTCAACAATTTTTGTAACTTTTGACTACATGGTTAAAAAGTTATTGCATAATATGTAGTTTTTGTTATTCGGCAGGCAACCCGGGTAGCTCAAAAAACTTCTTTAAATATCATTTTTTTTTAAAATAAAAATTTGAAATTGGTTCTAAAGATTTATTTTCATTTAAAAAACTTTGAATCATTCCATTTTGATTAATGAGATGAAAATTATGAAGAATTCTAGTTTGTGGGTAGGGATGGAATCTAATTCTAGTGTGTAGGTAGGGATGTAGTCAAAAGTTATGAAAATTGTTGAGCCTTAAAGCTACTCCTTGGGCACATGTGGGGTGAAATATTCAAAGAAAAAAATAAAAACTTCGTTCATAGTGAGCTACTCCAAATCACTATGTTGCCAAAAAAATGGTATTTGGTCCTTTAGAGGTTAAAATAAGGTTCTAGAATTAAAAATTTTAATTTTGATCATATTTAGGTTATGTTTTTTTGAATTAGAAACAAATGTTATGAAATGTACATCAAGAATTTTAGGAAGCAAAGTAGTTTAATAGAATATATTGTTGTTTATTTCATTATGACTTGAAGATTTTATGAATCATAAAGTCTACCGCCATACATGATGCACAACTAGCAAGGCCTCAATATAAGGTGGAAATGCCCTAAACCATCCTTGTACCCAATTCCATCACCATGTACCAACAAAGTACATTCTTACTATGAAAATGTGCACTCTTGGTACATAGTGGTGAAATTGAGTACATGGAGAGTTTAGGGTATCTTCACTTTAGATGGGTGAATTAACCTACATACTAGCAACTATTGATTTTTTAAAACTCTTTCAAAATGAATAAAAATTAGGAACTCGATGACAACTATCAATTTTGATTTCAGGATACAAATAATCAATCAACCAATAATTTTGCATACTCAAATAAACTTTAGAAGTAATTATCCTCATTTGGGGGTCAAAATTGTTGCGTTTGCATTCTCTACTATTTTCAAAGAAATCATGAGAGAGAAATTGGGGTCATTGGATGCCTACATTGGAGAGGCAAAATTATGTAAGCTAGACCATATAGAAAATAAAAAGAAATGCCAACATGGACATTGCCTCCATGGACTCTTAATTGACAACTTCAAATTTCCTACCCATTGCTACCAATTGGAATAAGGTTCAAGATAATAATATAGTATTGTACCATAATTGTTGGCATGTCCTTGGTTGAGAGTTAAAAAAGGAATGGCATGTACTACATCCAGACTTGTCTTGCATTCGGACTGGTAGTGGAGCCCCCCAAGGATTTGATCATCAATGTGATGTGATTGCCAAATTTGGGAGGAATTTCAAACTTTCAGTTATCTTCTCTTCTAGTGTGAAATTGGCTAAATCCAACTAGATGTGAAACTTGGGCTAGAGAGGCTTGTCATGATAGAGGTGACAAGATGAAGGTATTCTATAAAGCCTACATAAGGTAAAGGCATCCACTGTCAACCCTAACCCATAGCCAACCTGTAGGGTGCACTATTTCCAACCAAGATTGGAACGCATTCCCAATCAAAGCTTGGAAAGTTTTTTTTCAAGGTTGAGACTAATAAGGCAATGACACATGTTCCAAAGTAGTGAGCAAGAAAGTAGGAAGTAGTGAGTAGAAAGTAGTTCTTGAATGATTGGAATTGGAAGAACCCAGACATTGGTTATGGGTCATGAGTATTTTTTGGCTCCTAAAACTCATAGTAATTTCAATTTCAAAGAATAAAATTATGAAAAAAATTCCAATTCTCATATTTTCTATCTTCCTACATGAAAAAAGTTTGTTGCGTCTCAAACTACTCATGATCTGCTATAGAATCCCTTAAGTGAAGTGATCAAGTACAAATGCTTTTACCTTACTAGATTTCAAGTTCAACATTAATGGCTGCAAGCTTGTCACTAACAAGCTTGAAGGCCCCAAAATACACTATGTGATGATCAGACAAACTTATCATAGGCATCAAGTGCTCCTAGATTTGCAAATTTGTCATGATTGGGTTGTATGCACCTATAAGACTTGATTGCGTCTTTATTGCTATTGTAAATGAGTCCCAACTTGTTTCCAAAAGGTTGTTTCCTCTAAAATTCACATGGCTATAGCTTTTTCTTCATTGTTAATTCTATTTATACTAATTGTTTTATGAGGACTAGGTTAAGCTAATTCCATATTTGGAGTGATTGCGGTTGAGCAAAATGATATTGGTGAAGCAATTTGCAATAGAAGATCTTACAATGAGCTACTTAATAACATGATATTTTTTATAATCTTGTGTATGTTTGACCTACACCATGGCTTTTGTATAGAACAATTGAACCACTCTTGTTACCACTATTTAATAATCCGGATTGGCCACCCTAGACATTCATACAAGCAAAGAATTTAGAGCAAGGCTTTGTGGAGATTTTCAATTTGTAATGAAGGCCACTATTAGATACCACATAGGCCATCTCTAGGGCTTTCTTCCTCTGCCTGTCTTTGTAGATCTTTTGCTCTTGACTAGAATAATATAAGACGGATGTGGGTCATTGCAAGAAACTCTTGTCTTTTTTTTTTGTCCCTTGGCCTTGGGCAAGTGGTTTTTTGCTCATAACTTTTGCTTCATATGTCCATTTTTTATGAAATTTGAAATGAAGGTACATGTGATAGTTGTAGACATTGAATAGATTTTATATAATTTTAAAAAATTAATTTAATATTTTTAAACTACCCCCCATTGAATGTCTACCTTGAACATTTGGGGGGTGGGGGTGTCATATTATTTTCAATCCAAAATGTGATTTTGAAGGTCAAAATTGGGATATAAAGACTTCTATTAAAGTATATATTTTCTTGCATTTCTCATCATTTTGTTTTGTGCATAACTTTAGAGATAAATTTTTCTAGGTCTGAATTTTCACACATATTAGTTTTAATGCTTTACAAATTACCCATATTTTATTTCATTTATAAAAAATTATTTTCAAAAGTCACAGCAGTTTAATTCATGTAGTTTTGAACCAAAACGGGAGGTGTTTCTTGCAACTACCCATGTCCACCTTGTATATTAACAATTCCATCGAAGAACTACTTATGAGCCTCATGGATCCATGTTGTTATCAAAAAATCGTATGTGGTAAAGATATTGTGAGGTGTACAATCTCAATGCCTAACTACGTTAGAAAATGCCATTAAAAGAAAAGAAGGAGAAAATTCAAGGAGAAAAATGGAGATTTAAAACTAAAAAGATATTAAGTAAAATTTGGTAGAGTAAGTAAATTAAACTAATGTTAAAATGATGACAAATGAAAACCAAAATATTACTAATAAGAAAAACAAAATTAGAACTAAATAGAAAACCAAAAAGATAGCAAACATAAAAGGTACAAACTCGGGGGGTGCACTTGTGCTACTACAACAAACCACATGCGACTAAGTGGTTTCTAATAAACGATAATTTCAACCTAAAATTTTGAGCATTGTTTAATAATGACTATAGGTTTCTATTGTCGAAATTTCCAACCCAAATAAAATGTGAAATGATTTGTAGAAGAGGTTGAAAATGAGCTAAAATGACATGTTTTTCAACTCAAATAATTATAGAGAACACATTTAGATGACCATTGAATCAATATTCAACTCAAAATGAGCTTTCAACAAAGAGTTATTTTTAGGAATTTTTGTTCATTTTTTAGACAATTTTTTCTTATATAATATAGGGGTGTGAAAGTTATTTTTCAGTTCTACAGTGTATCTTTTTACTTCAAAAATTTGTAACTAATTATTATTAACAAATAAAAATATCAATAATTCAAAACATAAACTTTCAAAGTAGGAAAATATATTCATATTTTTTATTTTTTACTAAGTGAACTCCCCATGGGTACAAAACCAAAATGAAAACAAAAAACTATGGGTATGAAATGGGATTATAATTAAATTGCAAACCAAAAAATAGGAAACATAAATGTGCAAAAATGAATTAAAAACAAAAGACTAGAAGTTTTTCTTTGATATTTTCAATCATTCTCTCTCAGTTTTTTCTATAAATTTTTCTTTAGTTTGGAAGCTCAAAATTGCAAAAAGATTTCTGGACATGAAATTAGATTCATTTTCCTACTTTTTTTAGTTCAAATTTTTTTGGAAAAAATTATAGTGTTCTTGTGCTAATTGCCTATAATTATTACCTACTTTATTTAATTTAAAAAAAATAGTTGTAACTTATCAACCGTGAGTTAGATTTGAAAATATATTATATACTTGCGGAGCTCTAGAGACACCCAACTTCTACAAAAGTTTCAAAAAATCACACCAAAAATTGAGATCATAGGTACTTGCCTTCACGAATCTTTTGAGGAAACTCTTGTGCTACTTGTAACATCTTCAATAACATTTTTTCTTCATGTCGATCCATGGCTTCTCGTCTCTATTACTGGAGCATTAGAAACTGGTAGTTGTCACCATACCCATTCCTCTTCAAGTCTTGTTCAAGTGCTATAGATCAAGACTTCAACAATTCAACTTCATTTTTCAATATCACAATTTCTTCTCTACTATTGACAAGAAGGTCTTGTAAACATTGATCCCACCTATTGTTGGCAACATTGAATTTAGACTTTAGCATTGTAATGGAATTTTGCAAACCAACGCTTATACAAAGATAATCATCTTGTGTCTTCCCTAGTTCCTATTCCAAGCCCTTTAGTATTGTGTTGTTGGTACTAACAAGGTGTTCAATATATCCTAAGAGGTCAAATTCACCATGACAAAAGAATTCTAAGTAATTCTTCAACATTTGACACCATGGTGGCTTCTTAATGACTAGATATGTTGGGTACAAATTGTCATCCAACCACAAATCCATGTTAGTGAATCAAGATGCTCTTAAGGTTGGAAACTCTAATTTAGAAAGTTGTTGATCAATTTGAACCCCTTTCATTATAATAGGTGCATATCTACTATCAAAAGCTACAAAAGTTGTATAAAACTACCCTTTCTTTAGTTTGTAATATCCTAAAGTACCATTTCTCACAATCAATTCTAAATTTTTGTATTGACTATAAGTTTTATAAATACACTAGTGGCAATATGAATGAACTCAGCTCATTTGGTGGTAGACAATTCTACTTACAAACAATGTTTTGATTCTTAACTATCCATATTGACCTTGGCACATTCCCTTCTACATTCACACGCTCATATACATCAGTATAGGTACAATAATTGAAGAGTAGCATGCTAAACCTAAACTAGAAACCTTATCTCTATAAGAATCCAAAGACAAAGACAATTGATACTATCAAATTGTAATAAAATAGTAGCCAAAATATTCTTAACACATCTTCATTGCTTGAAGTGCCAAGGTGCCAACACAAACCAAGTTAGTATACCACAAGGACGCACGATTGTTGCCACATAGGTTGGACATCAATGCTTCCTTGCCAATTTAGTCTATACTACACAATTCCTACCAACATCCCATTGGGGCACAATTTTGATGGCAATTTGTAGCATTGATCATATAAATAGTATTGTTTCTATTTCTAAATACAAACAAATGAATTTTCAAGCCAAAATACTAGGCATTTAGAGACCCCAATTTCACTCTAGTGACATGTTATTCTTTTATCCAAATTCCAATTAATTCTAGCTCAATTACAATAAGTGGCAATTAAGTGGGTAGTAAGGCCTTAGTGCAATTTCCATTGGTAGCTATTTTCAAATGATCAATGTACCACTATTAGTGCCCATTTAAAAAGATGAAACAAGTTCTTAGTACAATTTTCATTGGTCGCTATGATTCTCAAATGACTGGTATACCAATATTAATTCCTACTTTAAAGGGATGAGACACATTCTTAGTATAATTTTCATCGGTAGCTATAATTCTCAAATGATCAATATACCAATATTTAGTACCTATTTTTAAAAAATGAAACAAGTTCATATTCATGAGCAAGAAAGAAAGTACTTGAAACACTTCAATAGTTATAACTACAAAGAATATTTTGAAGACAAGTCAAACAAGAGTAAAGTAACCACTTATAGAATCTAAATTTAAACTAATATTTTCACGTTGAAGCAAATTGTAAATTCCCTACTCTTAAAGAGACTTTAACCCTAAAAGACAAGCTAGTCACCATGGAAATCATTTGAGGTCAAACTAGTGTGCAAGGTCAAACTAGTGTGCAAGACCTTCCTTTTCCACACAAAATTCCTAGGATGAACATCTACATGTCTATCCTACATGGATTCTCAGTCATCCATCGGACACTTAGTGTCCGTTGCGGTATTGTAGGGTTAAAGATTCATACCTCAGTTCTAATGGACATGTACTCGGATTCCTTGTTCAAGGTCGTTTCAACTAATAAATATCAGTTATGATATGCCTTCCGACGCGGCGTTCATGATAAAAAAAATCCTGATAACAAGAGCATGCCAACAAGTACTCTAAAACTTTCATTCGAAAGTGTAATAAATAAACAGTCAAATGAGCCAAGAGAGATCAACAATGTAAAATGATATTCTCATCGTTCTTGATACTCGGGTTTCAAGACCCACTTGGACTCCTGCGAACCTTTTTGCAAAACAGCAATCTGTTTCAAAAGCTGTCGAAACAATGGCACATCACGACTGGAGATCCGATCCCTGAATTGATTCACGACATGAGAAGAAGCAGCACTCCCACCCTCCTTTTGGATGAAAGTGCACAATTGCCGAATAAGAACTTCCGGCTGAGCAGCTGGTACTGGTCCATTTCGTCCTGTCCCAGAAGGTGGTCTACTGGTGGTAGGCCTACTACTGGGACCTGCATCGGTAGGCTCATTCCTACTTGCACCTGCAAATCATACATGAGGTTTGATGAGAACGTGTCAACAGACGGCATTTTGAAACTGAGAATTGAACAAAAACAACAGCCTTCCACGATTAAATGCCTTAAGCATATCCACTTTGGCTTCAATTAAAAGAGGTGTAAATGAGAGTGTTAGCAATGAACTTAAAACTCATCTGGGGCTACGTTCAATTAATAGTGCGTAATTACCATTGCATGTATCATTAGATAGTAATGAGCCTTTACCCGAAGTACCAAGCTTCCTCTCCCGCATTCTGGCCAGGAGGTCAGCAGAAGTGAAAGCCCTGCCAGCAGAAGCACCCGCCACACTTTCCATACCAGGCGATTCTCCAGGCCTTGTTTGGCTTTGCGAGGGGGTAGATGAAGACGACACCAAGCGGCTGTTAGAAGTAGAACCAAATCTTTGCCGCACAGCGGCAGGAGCACCAGCGGTTCCAGAACGACCAGTCCACGTGGGCACCGCTATGTTTTCTGAACTACGCAACCTGCGTGATTGCTGTAGTGCAAGCGCTGCTCGCTCTGCAACTCGGCTAGCTTCATGATCAATCATCGCCTTCTCGGACTCATGCACTCCGAGTATGGCATCATGGTCCATAGCCGACTGTTCCACAAGCAAAACATATTAGAAGTAATCCACCCAGAGAATCAGTGCATATTTACATATTAGCAGTGTTATTCAGTCACAATATCACCCCACTAAATATGTTGTTGAAGCAAACAACCAACCAGCTCAAACAAAATAAACAAGGTTTGAACACAATAGCTGCTTACATGAATGCCATTAGCTTCAAAAAGGTTTTTCAGTATTCTTGATTCCTCTTCTTGTGGCTCCCCATCCTCTTCATTAACTTTGTCCTTCTGTTCCGGCCTATCATTATTCAAAGCATTGATCTCCAAGTCTTTGCTTCTCGTCGTCCCCTTCCTTCCGTTCAGCCCCGTCCTCTGAAGATTCCTATCTACATCATTGCTCTCCTTGTCCATCTCAATATTCCCACCAACCTCTGCAAACAACGTAGAGGTTTCTGTAACAGCGTTCTCTTCTTGCAGAGTGAAAAGATCACGCATATCCCTGGCCTTAAAAAAGCGGCGCTGCTGAGGGTCACGCAGAATCTTATTCGTTAAAAAATGTTTGTATATCTGTCGATGATACACTTTCTCTTCAATAGTCCCTCGAGTAATAAGCCGGTAAATCACCACTTCCCTTGTTTGCCCTATTCGCCAAGCCCGCTCCCGAGCCTGCAAAGGCAATCGAGAATATTTCTCTTATCAGCTACCTTGGCCATGCAAGTTAAACTTTCTGCAGTTCCATTACGCCATTGAAATCAAGGCTGTAAGAGCAGTTGCATGTGTAAGCGTCACAAGATCTAAGACAATCCATGCACGAATGAAGAACATACCTGCATATCCGTTGAAGGATTCCAATCAGGATCGAAAATAACCACACGGTTGGCACCAATAAGATTTGTTCCAAGACCTCCCACTTTAGTAGTCAGAATGAAGATAAACACATGATCACCCTCATTGAACTCATCGATCAACGCCATTCTCTGCCTGACAGGGGTATTCCCATCCATTCTGCGGTAAACAAAACCCTTGGCAGTAGCGTAATTCTCAATAATATCCAGCATTTGCTGTGTTTGTGAAAAGAGAAGGACTCTGTGACCTTGGGTTTTCCATAAATCTAGGACCTGGGCAAGCACGACAAGCTTTCCACTACGCTCAGAATTTCCATAATCGGGATGGGCGGAACTTTGTTCTCTCTCCAAGAGATCAGGATGATTACATATCTTCCTCAAGATATCAATGCCATAAAGGGAATTCCGGTTGCCATCAAATATCTGCTCCACTTCTGAACTGGCCAGAAATGCACGGTAGGCAGCCCGCTGGTCTTTCGTTAAACTACAGAACAGAACGTGCTCAGTCTTCTTCGGAAGTTGGGCATCTACGTCTGACTTCATTCGCCGCAGAAGATATGGCATAATCAAATCACGAAGAACAACTGCACATCGGTACGCAGTTGATACCTGGAGTGGAGTAGCATTGGAATAACCACCAATTGCTATTGGCAAAGAAAACTGAGCCTGAAATACAGGTAGCACACCCAGCTTCCCAGGAAAAACGAAGTCAAAGAGAGACCATAACTCTGTAAGCCTGTTCTGGATAGGAGCACCAGTCATGATGATCCGATGAACTGTTTGCAGCTGCTTGCATACCAAAGTGACTGCTGCATCAGGATTTCTTATTCGATGCCCCTCATCCAGAATGGCATAGCCCCAATTGATGTCCAATAGCTTATCTCTAACAATGCGCAACTGTTCATAAGTGGTCAGAAGAATTCCATCCGAAGACTGAACCACCCTATCAATCAAAGCATCCCATTTATTCTCCTTCGTCACTGCCACAGCTTTCTCCTGTAACTCCTCTTCGCTAAAGTCAGATTCCCCTTCCTCACAGTCATCACCGGATCCCCGCTTTGCCTTGCCTTTCTTCTTCTTGTTGGTCTTCTGAGGAGAGAGGAGACCAGAATCATGCAGAATTTCGACGTTAAAAGCAGGGTACCACTTTTTGGCTTCTCGCTTCCACTGGCGCAGGAGTGTGACGGGGCAGATAACAATGCTAGGGGTATACATTCCACTGTTGTGCAAACCAGCAAGGAATACCAGGACCTGTATAGTCTTCCCCAAGCCCATTTCATCCCCAATGATTCCACCTGCATTTTGACAGTGTAACTCCCACAACCACTTGACTCCAGTTTTTTGATAATCGAAAAGCTTGTTATAAATTTTAGACGGGAGCTTCAGTCCACCGTCAAGTACTACATCCTCTTCACTGAGGCCTTCCTCTCCTTCAGAACCATCCTCTTCGTGTTGCTTCAGCAGTGCCTTGCTCCTCTTAAATCGTTTCTTTGGACGCTCTTCTTCACCTTCACTCCAGCTCTCTTCACATCCCAATGTTTTTCCAAAGTAAGTCAGCATGAGTTGTGTTTCCATCCTCCCAACACTTCAAATCACGTCTACTCAAATCAGTAGAATGGTCCACTCAACACTGTGATCGCAAATCTATAAGCTTACCGTCTTTCTCATCCACCTCGTAATCTTCGTCACTTACTTCATTAGCCCTCTTCCTCCACTTCAGTTCAGCTTGCGGCCGCTTTGGTCTCTTCTCACCCTTCCTCTTAACTTTCGACTGACCTTCCTCAGCTTCAGTGCGGGTTCTCAGGGGTGCTCGCAACCTTCGAAACTCTCGCGTCGGAGGTTCCTGAATTGGAAGCTCAGAAGCATCGAGCAACTTACTGGTGGGCCTGAACATGGCAGCGGCAGCCAAGGAGGACGCCAAATTGGAAGCAGATTGTTTAGCTCGAATCTCATCGTCATTTTCAACCCTCGGAGCTCTTTGAACCTTGCGTTCAAATCCTTTCACCCTATCGAATGGTGTAAGCATTCCTGTGCGAATCAACCTGTCACGTTCCTGCCATACAATGTATTATGTCCAGCACCTCCAGATGCTCACAAAACGTGTGATATTACCAAAACCAAATCCATCACCGAATAGATGTAACAATACCATCTAAAACCCTAAAAGAACTCACTGTAAACAGATCCACCTGCTACACAGACCGTTATCAAAGCAGCACAATGCTTACAGTTTCCATCAAGCCTGAAGCAGCATCCAACGCCGCATCAAAGTCGTCATCCTGAACGTAGGAAACTGTTTTCTTAACAGGCTTCGGAGGTGCGGCCACCTGCACTTTCTTCTTTCCCTTTTTTTTAGAATCCACCGCTTGAGAAGTGTCCTCAACGAGAGTGCGCACAATATCCTCCTCCTCCTGCTCTTGTTTGCTCAACGCTCGCAGCTGAGCCCTCACTTCCTTCTTTTTTAACAATAAACTCTTCAGTCGATCCGTTGCCAAGGCATGATGCAAAGCCGCTCCCCTCCCGACAGCACCATCCGGATCCTCCTCATTTTCCAACATCTGCTCCTCGGTTCTGTCACTTCTCTCAGAAGCTGCTGCCTCGTCAACAGAGACTTGGAATGCCTGCGCTCCATCGGCAACAGCCTCAATCTCCCGACCCAAAG
This sequence comes from Antitrichia curtipendula, assembly GCA_951230915.1. Taxonomy (NCBI): domain Eukaryota; kingdom Viridiplantae; phylum Streptophyta; class Bryopsida; order Hypnales; family Leucodontaceae; genus Antitrichia; species Antitrichia curtipendula. Next base: position 3,526,218 of record OX579641.1, read on the forward strand.
CAGACAGCTGCTTCTCCAACCGGAAACGCAGAACCGCGCGGGCATTGTCTTCGCCGTAATCATCCTGCTCTCCTGCTTCCTCATCGTCATCACTATCGCCAAAAATCTGCCTCTCACGAACCTTCTGTTTCACCTGCTCTCACACAACACAGGAACTCCTCTTTCTAAATTCTGGCTCGGTCGCAGCTCTGGCAAAATTGACAAAAAACTCAAATTTCACAGCATTGCAAAACACTCATCAATTTTTTCTACACTCTATTCACAACTAGTACACAACCACCATTGCCACAACAAGGTCGACAAAAACGTAGCTCTACCGCAACTCAAGCCAAATTAACAAAAAACTCCAAATCACAAAATTCGCAATACGCTCCACGATTTTTTATGCATTCTCTCCACAAATATTACAGAATCGCCATCGTGACAACAAATTCGCCGAAAACCTAACTTTCAAAAGAAAAACAACAGAGATGAAAAATCAACAGATTCACACCAATCTCAGCTACGAGCGTGCGCTCAATATCCAGCTCCACGGCAGCTAAGGCAAAATTAACAAAATCTACCACAAAATTTGGTAGAAACATCAACAGTACTTGGTGCGTTTCCTCCACGATTACAACCAATTCCTCGTTGAGACAACAAACTCGCCGAAAACCTAACATTCACACGAAAAACAGAGTAACGCAGACGCCAACCTGAGCTAGGAGCGAGCGCTCAATATCATCAGGGTTTGCAGCAGTAACTCCCAAAGTCGAAAGCAACGCCGCATCGTCCTCCACTTCCTCCGCCATCCCCCGACCTCGATTCATCGCAGGAGACCAATTGCAACAATCACATGAATCTCGATCAATTGGCACACTCAAACCCCGCCATCGCTTCGTCTGTGCGCCACTCCTCAATGCCAAAACACGTAATTTCAATCAATTCGAGCGACGGAACTGAATCATCTCGCCGGCAGATCTCTGACACGGACAGCTGCAATTGCTTTTCGATATTCATGAGGAGGCTGGCTGGCTTGTTCAGGAAGACGCTAAGGTAGTGACTTCCGAGTTCGGACTCAGACACCTGGCTGGAAAGAAGAAAGCTGAAGTTGGGACGATTGTGGAAAGATGGGCGGGTTTCCCAATTTCCATAGCAGGACTGCAAAAGAAATTGAGTTTGAATGATCCCAACTGAAAGATGGGGAACGCAGGAGAAGCGTTGACGTGGAGCTGCCAACGAGGAGCTAGGAACGTGGCGTCTTTTCCGAGGAAACTTTTCGAGGACATGGCTCTCACGAGTTTTCATACACTTTAAAAATTGCCATCCCTAAGAGCATCACCACGTCTTCTAAAATTTGGCTTGCAAAATGGGGGTATCCATTATGCAAGCCACATTTTGGAGGATTGTCCCACCCATGACCTCTTAAGAGGTCAAGGTGGAGTGACGCGGAGTGGCTGGGAGTGACTGGGAAAGTGCAACCTTGCTTTGTCCTTTCATGTTTTGCAGGCCATTCCACGACTGGCAAAACCACTCCCATTTGGAGGCCGACTGCTGTTTGCAAGCCCGGCTGCGGAACAAGCCATCCATTTTGCATGATGGGTGGACCAGTTTTGGAAGCCTCTCTTAAGAGGTCATCCATTTTGGAGGATGCATGGGCATGCTCTAAGGTAGAGGGCTCGAGAACAATTCCGGCATTTACCCAGGAATGTCGAAAACGCCATTCCGCGGCGTTTGGATGAGAATGCGGTGACGTGGACGGAAAACTTCATGGTTTTTTCATCCAGAAATTTTGTCAGTCTAAAGAGAGCCGCTTTCTGGACAGCTGGGAATTAAGTGCGCAGTCTTAGCGCTCATTGCCGCTTACTAATTTTGATTGGATAATAAAAATGGTATGGGACTATCTTCACTTTCGGTCAGGCTCTATGACCACAAGCACAATGGTCACCAACTTGAAAAAATTGTCAACGCTTGCCCAAGGGTTGAAAGTTTTCCAATATTTGCTAAAAAAAGTGTACAGTGAAGAGTTGGACAGTTCCTGTGAGTGGAAAGGCAAGCCGTTGGCTACCTTGGTGGTTGGACACTGTTCCTGTAGAAGCGGAATTTCTAGTTCCATGACGAAGGCAACAGATCCTCATATCGGAAATGGGCAATTTGGCTACATTCATCAACTACATAGTGACAATTGGCATCATAGGCAGCAAGCTTCTTGAGTGAAGGAAATTCACATGGAAGTGACCTTTATCAATTGAACAAGTGAAGAGCATACACACAAGAAAGGAGGCACAAGTTTGTAGCATTCTTGAGCAGAACACAGGACCTTCATTCACCATGCTGAAATATAGAGAGAGAAGACAATATGACTATCTACCATTTCCTTCTCCCTTCCCTCATTGGTGTGCTTTTGAGGCAGGGGTCATAGCTACACATCTAGCCACCAAGCACAAAGCAAAGAAATGGCAAATAGACTACATACTAGCAATGCTTGATGAAAACTACTTGATGAAGCTTCCAAAACTGAAAAAAGACAAAAGTGAGGACATTGATAGATTTCCCAAGCGTTTGCGTCAGTTGTGGTCTTGGTTGGTCTAACAAGAGGCCCCAAGGACATCCGCAAGGGTTCTCCACAAAAGTGTTGAGTCAAGTTATTTAGGCTTAGGTGTTTCATCCTTCCCGACCTGTCGAGATGGTAGTTATACCTTCATCCAATGAGAAGTAGGTGTTCAGTTATCGTCTTAGTGTCTGAGCAGTTAAAGAGAGGATAAAAGGAGGAAGATGGGAGGATGAGCCCAACTGCAAGCACGTCCGTGAAGGACTAAAAAGGAAATAAAGATAAACTTAACCGCATCATGTGTGTGTGAAGCTTGGTTGATTTCCGGTCAAGAGTGGCAGTTTGTTAGGCATTATTTTACCTCATCATCTTTGGTTCCGTAACCGGGACACGAAGGGTATTACGAAAGTATATTACAAGAGGACTGTCGAAAGGGTGAGAGCGAGGTTATGAGAATATAAGAAGGAACAGTGAACATGTGTTTCCGACGATCTTCCGAAGAAGAGAACTTGCAACAGGTGAACAATCTCGAAAGTCTCACGTTGGAAACGACACTGCAAACACGTGAGAGGCCTGAAGAGACCGCGCATACACTTGAGATCGAAATGAATTCCTACATAATTCAAGATGCACCGGAAAGCTATCGAGTTGCATTAGCTCGATACAATGAAATGATGCAATACGATGAGGTTAACTCGCAGTTTTTCGCAGAAGAGGGCTCATATGCGGAACCTTCTCATATTATTCAAGAACTGTGATCAGCTTAATCAAGACCAAGGAAGTTCGTGCATCTCATAAATTTAACGATGACTCACAAATTGAGATGAAACCCTGGAAACTTAATTTCGATGGATCTTGCTCGAAACAGTTTGGGTCAGGTGCTGGAGTGATCTTGGAGAATCCGAACGGTGTAAAGGAGACGTATCATCAGGACTTAGGCGAAGGCTTGACTTGTAACCAGTCCAAGTATGCTGCTTTGGTCGCAGGTTTGGAGATAGCGGAAAAAAAAAGGTGCGACATGTTCAAGTCTTAGGAGATTCGAAGTTAATATGTAACCAAGTGTCCGGAAACTGGGAGGTTAGATCGGAAAAACTTGTCTCTTATTATCAAGCTGTGAAGGAGTTGGCTCATGATTTTAAGACCGTGGAGATTCGACATATCCCGAGAGAGCAAAATTGGGAGGCAGATGCCGCAGCAAAAAATCCTCCAAAGACTGATGTTAAGCCTATCTAATGGTCTAGATGAGGATTAATTAGCTGTAGACGTCACAATTATATAAAAAAAAAAGTATTGATGGAACATAATCCAGAAAGATTGCAATCAGTTTTGAGTCTTTTTGTGACATGGAAGTTGCATCGCCATTGAAGGCTGTGAGTATAAACATTAATTTGAAGGAAAAACGAACTGCAACAAACATGGTGGCTATACCAGTTTTTACGGGGAAAGAGAGAGAAGACCCTGTGAGGTTTCTAAAGCAATTTAAACGCGCTTGTATGGCAAATGGGGATCGAATTGAAGAAAATTGGCTGGAACTGTTACCGATACATTTAGATGACACGGCATCTTACTGGTACGACAGGCAAACAATTTCGACCCGATCTTCCTGGCTAGGCTTAACCCCAGCTTTGGTGTCAGAATTCCAGAACGTGAAAGCTATCAAAGTCTTTTTAGGAACACTGAGTTTAATTCGGCAACAACCTGAAGAGCGAGTGCGACAGTTCAACGAACGCGTTCGAGAACTTCAAGCTCGAATTCAACGTAGCCTGAATACAATGACAAATGTGCAACTAACGAGCGAAACCAAATGTCATGATGCGGCTGATGTAAACATGCGCAGTGTTGATGCATTAGCACTCCGAAGTTTCATCAGTGGTTTAAAGCCGTCAATTCAAGAAATTGTAGCATGGAAGGAACCAACAACGTTTGAAGCAGCCTTATTGATAGCACAAAAGAAAGAATTAAATTTAGACAGCATTCGAGCTCAAGTGCCAAGAGCTGAGGCTTCAACTATCGCTATGAGGTTGATTCCGACGACCCCCATACTTGACACCCTCACTCAAACAACGACGAACCTTGCCCCTGCGCCACAAATTTTGATCTCAGCATCCCCAGCGCTGCCTGTTCTCACCCAAACAACACTCTGTTGGACAAACAACAAAGATAATCATAAAGATCCCGGGATCTCGCAGCTCGTATCAGACATGAGAGATTTGAAACTCTTTCTATTACAAAGCCAGAGCAGAGTTAGATCGAAAAGTCCAGATGGAGAGAATCGCCTGAACCTAGCGAGATCGGTACAATTTATTACTTGTCATCAATGTGGTTGGAAGGGGCATTACCGGAGTGATTGCCTGGATTTGAACAAAGAAATTTCTCCACCAACAGCAACATTAGCTGAAGTAAATTTGCTTCAGTTGATAGATAGCAATCGGACGTTGGAAGTTGAGCCAGAAGTCATGATGGCCAAGAGAGGTCGTCTACCAAAGGACCCCGAACAGCATGTCAACAAGAAAACAAAATCAGAGAGACATATTTCTACCGGAAAATCGAGAAGAAAGATAGGCATTGAGGATATGCTTTTGAGTAGGGGACAACGAGAATACTCCATACTACAAGACCTCGGTACGCAAGCGGCCAACATCACGGTCGGACAATTGGTGGCGAAGTGCCCATCGCTCCGTCAAGAGTTGCGTCAAAGCATTAATACTCACCGGACTCGTTCTGCAGCAGAAATAAATACAGCCGACAATGCAAGCGGAGACTGCAAATCCCTCCGAGTTAAAGCTACCGTAAATGGACATCAAATTGTTGGGTGCCTAATAGATAGAGGCAGTGCAGTAAATGTTATGTCAAGTTGGTTCTTGCATGAAACAGGACTCAAACCTGATAAATCATCCACCTTACGTTTAAAAGTGGCCGATCAGAGATGTGTTCGATCCATGGGGTTGATTCGACAGATGCCGATCACAGTAAACGGGGTCACTGTCAAAATCGATTTCCATGTTCTCGATATTTCGAATGGAAAGGGAGGTTATCCTATAATCTTGGGAAGACCATGGTTGCGCCAAGTACGGGCCGTCAACTATTGGGAAAAAGGACGCATGAAGATCGGCTCAGCTTTCAATTGGGTGAGCATCCAGGTGGTACCCGGATCTGACTCGAGCTCACCAAAAATAACCTCCGAAGGAGAATCTGACGGAATGGACGAGACCTCATGGAGCACTGATCTATCCACTGATTCCGATGAAGATAGTGATACTGAAGCGGAAATCTACGCAATTGAAGTCCTTCCGCAAGTGATTAGTGATTCAATACCCTACCTAGAGGATCCGGATATCGCTCCGACCAAAAAGGAAGAGCTGTTGCAAATGGTCAAGTTTGGTCCCACCTTATCTGGCGAAGAACGCCTGAACTTGGAGTCCTTGGTCATCGAATATGCTGATCTTTTTGTAAGTAAGCATTCCGATTTACCCGCCATCATTCTTGGTGAACATCGCATTGAGTTGGTCCCAGAAGCTAAGCCTGTACGCTCGAAGCAAAAAAGGATGTCCCCGAACAGGATGGCGGTACTACAAGCAGAGCTAGACCGGCTCTTAGAGGGAGGTTTTGTGACCGAAGTCAAGAATACCAAATGAGTATCTCATGTTGTCATCGTTCCAAAAAAGGGAGGCAAATGGAGGGTTTGCGTTAATTATAAAGCCCTTAATCGTTTTACAAAAAAAGACCGTCATCCTTTGCCGCATATAGACGAGTTGCTCGATGAGGTGACATGACATCAATTATATTCCTTTTGTGATGGATACGCAGGATACCATCAAGTGAAAGTTCATCCCGACAGCGTGTTATACACAACTTTCACTACCCCGTGGGGAACCTATGCATACCTAAGAATGCCCTTCGGTCTTTGCAATGCAAGTGGTACCTTTCAGAGATTGCAACTGAAAATATTTGGCCCATTCATCGGAAAGTTTATACGGGTTTATTTGGATGATTTTGCCATATATGGGGAGCGAATTGGGCACCTCGAAAATGTGCGCACTACATTCCAAAGATTGAGGGAAAACAGGTGCTCGTTGAGTCCCGAGAAATGCAAATTGGGATTTGAAGAAGGCCATTTATTAGGGCATGTGGTATCAGCTGAAGGGATCAAGGTGGACCCGGATAAAGTGAAAAGAATTACGGAAATGGAACCATCCGCTAATCGCGAGCAAGTGTCCAGTCTATAGGGAATGACCGTTTATCACAGTCGCTTTACACCCAACTTAGCTGGAATTGGTTGACCCATAAGCTCATTGATAAGCCAAGCTAATCCTTTTCACTGGGGAGAAGAACAAGTAAAGGCATTTGATTATATAAAAAAAAAACTTTCTAGTTATCCTGTAGTAAAAGGGCCTAACTGGACCCGAAAATTTATTGTAAATCCATTACCTAGTGAACATGCGGTTGCAGCGGTATTGATGCAAAATGACGAAGCAGGAAGAGCTCATCCCGTGTATTATGCAAGCCGACTTCTTACGTCTTGTGAGCAAAGATACTCCTCGGTAGAGAAACAAGCCGTAGCATTGCTATACACGTGCACCAAATTTAAACACTACTTATTATCCAGCTCGTTCTCAACTCTCGTACAATGCGAGAACGACGGATTGAAACAGTTGATTCAACAGGCGAATCCAGAAGGACGGGCAGCAAGGTTAACGGCCGCATTACAGACCTATGATCTGGAAATCAAGTCCGTAAAAGGAACTCAAGCAATGCATGCCCGATTGTTATTGGAGTTGGGCAAGCATACCAATGAAGAAACCGGCATATTGTCAGACGAGTCAAAGTGCTATACGATCGGGGTAACACCGGAACCCCCAGAGTTTAGTTACAGTGAGATTATCGAATACCTGAGAGATCTGAGCTTTCCAGAAGGGCTTAATGCACAACAACAACGTAATATTCGACGGAAAAGTATCCTGTATACTTTAATCGGCGACGAATTATATCGAGATGGAAAAGATGGAGTATTGCAAAAAGCAGTAACGCATGGAGAGGCGAAGAACATATTGGAACAATCTCACGAGGGGGCTTGTGGCGGTCACTTTGCCTCGAATATTACTGCTCGTAAAGCTCTTCAGGCAGGTTACTTTTGGCCTTCCCTCTTCGCTGATGCTAATCGCTATTGCCGCAGTTGCCCACAGTGTCAAGCTTACGGGAAAAGAACAAGACCCTATACGGAGCTACATCCAATTTTTCCCACAGGTGCGTTTGAGAAATGGGGCGTCGACTTTGTCGGTCCTCTTCCACTAACAGCGAAACGTAACGAGTATCTTATCGTAGCTACCGATTATCTCACGAAGTGGGCTGAAGCTGCGACAGTCAAGAAATGCACACAAAAAGTCGCAGCGAAATTCATGTTTAATCAAATCATCTGCAGGTATGGTTGCCCTTTAGAGATTGTAACCGACTAAGGAACGCATTTTGTGAACGAGTTAGTAGCTGATCTGCTGAAAAAAATGTCAGTGAAGCATCAAAGATCAAGCCCTTACTACCCACAGGTGAATGGTCTAGTCAAGAAGACCAATGGGATCTTAACTAATATCCTCGGGAAGGTCATACTGGAGAAACGAAGGGAGTGGGATGTACACCTTGGTGAGGCGCTCTGGGCATACCGCACCGCTCACAAGACTGCCACGGGGTACACCCCTTTTCAATTAGCATTTGGCTTTGAAGCTACAATGCCCATTGAGCTAGAGCTTCCCTCTTTACGAACAGCGGTGCATCATAATTTAGGTGATACCGAGTCACTTCGAGATCGGATACTCATGCTGGAAAAGCTGGACGAAACGCGTCAGAGCGCATTGCAGAATTACGAGGTCCTGCAACGACTCAGGAAGGCTAGACATGACGATGCGAAGAAGCTCGTCGAATTTCACCGCGGGGACTTAGTCATGCTTATCGATCAATGGCTAGTAAAACAGCATGGACAAAAGTTCCACCCAAAATGGCAGGGACCCTTTGCGATCTACCGACGGAGTGACAACGGGTCTTATAAGTTGAGTACCCCGGATGGAATTATTTTACAAAAATGGTATAACGGGTCAAAGCTGAAATTGTATAGGAGTCGCCTCGAGCAGTCGTAGTGCGCCAATTTGGCTTCTGTAACTGGGGAGGAAATGAGTTGGGTTATTTAGGCTTAGGTGTTTCATCCTTCCCGACCTGTCGAGATGGTAGTTATACCTTCATCCAATGAGAAGTAGGTGTTCAGTTATCGTCTTAGTGTCTATGCAGTTAAAGAGAGGATAAAAGGAGGAAGATGGGAGGATGAGCCCAACTGCAAGCACGTCCGTGAAGGACTAAAAAAGAAATAAAGATAAACTTAACCGCATCCTGTGTGTGTGAAGCTTGGTTGATTTTCGGTCAAGAGTGGCAGTTTGTTAGGCATTATTTTACCTCATCAGTGTACAAAGTACTCAGAGATCAAGTCTATCCATTTCCTAAGGTTGAACACAGTTGCGACCATGAATTTCAGAGCGCAAGCAAGGGTTCACCATCACATCATCCACACAGAGCAATGCGTGTAGGAGCCATCTCCCTCCCTCCCCGCAATAGTGCTGTATCCTAAGGCATCAAGCGTCGACAAGCAAGTGAGACTCTCGAATCACGTCGACACTACACATCACAACATACACGGAAGCAAAGAAGAAAGTTAGTCATCCCCCTTACGGAGATCACTGTGGACAATCTCAACAGACCAAAGACCATGGAAGCAGACCCTCTCCAACATAACAAATCACCTTTGTAAACCACTATATTGGTTCACTTTTTAGATTGTAAAAAATATAAACGTTATACATTAAATTCCAAGTGCAGAAGTGTTAGTACTCCGTATTTAGCCATAATCACAATTTAGGGAGTTTTCCATGAGATAGGAATAGGAACTTAGGAATTTAGGGTGAAAATCTAGAAATGCAATTAGTAGAAAGTAATGGGAAAAATCTAAGGGAAAAATAGGAATTTAAAACTAAAAAGACTTTAAGCAAGATTTGGTAAAGTAACCAAATTAGGCAAATGGGGAAAATATTTAGAAAATAAAAACAAAAAACTATGAATGGAAAATAATATTAGAAAAAACAAAATAAATTTATCAAGTATAAAAAATAAAAAAAATAAAAACCAAAAAAATAGAAAGTACAAAAATAAAAAATAAAAATGAAAACCAAAATACTATAAGTAGGAAATGAAGCTAAAAGTAAAATGAAAACCACAAAAAATAATAAATATGAAAAAAACACAAAACAAGTTAGTAAACTTAAAACCACTACTAGAATACTAGAATAGTATTAGAAACACTAAAATAGGGTAAAAACAGTAAAATTGGGAAAAATACAGTAATTTAGGGGGGTTTGCACTAAATTGGCGCAGTCTACACCAAGGTAGCACAGTTTTCACTAATTTAGTGCATTTTACAGTAAATTACCGATTTTAACAGTAAATTAGTGGGGGATGAATGTGATTAGGAAAATTGGTCGTTAGAATGTTGGGTATAGGCAAAATTAGGGTTGGGAGCTCTCTCTCTCTCCACTCTCTTGGTTTTCTGGGTGTATGCTTGTGTTTTGGGGGAGTTAAGTGAAGAAAAATGCAACAACAAGTAAAAAATTAAGAGGTAGAATAAATAGAGAGAAAGTTTAGGACAATTTGTCAAGTAGGTTTCACCATTTAATGAGGGGAGATGAGTGAAAAGTGAAAATGGTTTAGGTCAGATGAGAAAGATGTTGGAGAAAAGGGGGTTGCCGCAACAAATGGGGAGCGCCAACTTTGACGACCAACCGCAGGAGCGTGGGAGGTCGGATGGAACTGAATTTTGGAGGGGAGTTGCATCTTCAAGTGAGCCTTTCAACAAGTTAGGTCTTGGTGGATTTGGAGCTGCCACAAAGAAATGGTGGCCAGTTTTGTGAGAGGTGGTGTGCTGCTGCGGGATGTTGAAACAACCAACTTTGGCGGGCTATTGTGAGAGTATGGCAAATTGGATTGAAGTGAATTTTATAGGATATGAGCACCTTGAAGCTAGCTTTCAAACGAGCTAGGTCTTGGTGGATTTGGAGTTTGTACAAAAAGATGGTGACGAATTCTTTGGAGGAAGGTCGGCTGCCTCTAGGAGGAGGTGTCAATTGAAGGTTTTGTGTATGCTTTCCTATTTGTAATTAGACAATTGCAGTTTTCATTGCACTTGGTTATAAAACATCTTGTGAAATGGAATGTATGTTATACTTGGATATGTAAATTGCTTTGGGTGAAGAGTCTAAAAAGAATGTATGTCATGGTATGTGCTGGAATTGTAAATTAGGGTCCAATTGAGGTCATTCTAGGCCTCTAAAGGCATTTTTGGATGAAATTTCAACATAGGAACTTGTCCTACATTCTTAGAATGCTTAAGTAGACACATGAAAAGTGTTAAAGAGTATTTGGGAGTGAGTTGAGAGGCTGCCCTTTTTTCACTTAGGCTTAGTTTATTGAAAATTCACTAAAGGAAAAATTGGGAAATCCATTGCTTGAAAGCATTTAGATTAGAGTGTACACACTCCTTTTCAGCCAACTTTGTGGATGGGTTTTACCTCACGGTGAAATTCACTCACAACCTTTACAATCCAATAGCAGCTGCAGGGAGAAGAGATGTTCACAAGCGGATGACCTTCGGTGCTGTCCCAATTTCCACGGAGACACTTTCCACAGTCGACGACGCCCGCAACCTGTATACCTCTTCAATGTCGACGGAGAGCAGCGAGGAGTAGCAACAAAATTTGAACTCCCTAGTGAAAAAGTAGCAATTGCGTCAAGTCTTCAACTCGGCGGACAACAACGACTTCAACGAAGCTTCAACCCCAGTGCAGTTTGTCAGAATGTCTCAGCTAACGGGCGGAGCACACTCTCCGAGCAAAAGGAGGGACAAGGAGCACTATAAGAAAACGGACCTTTCCTAAAACGTCAAAAAACACACGAGAATGCGTTGTGTATGACACAAAAATAATCAGCGTTGACGTCTCCTAAAATCCGTTCGATTAGACAGGGTAAAAACATGTGAAAATCTGGAAGAACGCATTACTTTTGTACTCGTTTTTCCAAAAACGTGAGTGACAACAAAGTCTACTGAGGTCCTCAGAGGTCGACACGTGGAGGGCACCTGAATGCCACGGAAGCGCCACTCGGACGGGCACTGCCACATAATTTTTTTTAAACATGACCGCGTCTGACGTGGTGGATGACGTGGAGGTCAGAGAATCTAACATTTTTCATCCAGCCTATTTTTTCATCCATCCCGTTCTTTTCATCCAATCCATTTTTTCAAAAAATAATTAGTTAACATAAATTAAAAAATAAAAGTAAACAACAACAAAAATGTAGAATTCACCAAGAAGTAAAAAAAACTTACCATATACCATCAATTTTATTTTGATGGAAAAATTACATAAAAATGAACATTTTAAGGGTCATATTTATATCCATTCTTTGTCCATGGTGCGACAAATGATATGGGATAAATAGCCTACGTTGTTTGAGACGTCTAGCCCAACATCCAACACGTTGTTTCAAACGTCCAACCCGACGTCCATCCATCCATCATTTTTTTTTTCCAAAATATGCCACGTGGCTGCCCTTTGCTAAAAAATTTATCCATTATGAGACAAACAATATGGAATCATTAGCCTACGTTGTTTGAGACGTCCAACTCAACATCCATTCATCCATTTATTTTTTTCAAAATATGCCACATGGCTACCCTTCTCTAAATCTACTTGCTGATGTGGCAGTTTATGTTGTATGCGGCATTTTATAAAAACATGGCCATGTCGTAGTTGACATTGTCACAAACATAGCCGTCCCCAATGACATGGTTGCATTTTCTGCAAAACACGTACACGTTTTCTGCAAAACACATACATGTTTTTTGGAATATCTAACGTTTGGAAAAACACGACACGTTTGTTTCTAAACGCCACCAAAAACATGCTTTTCTTATAGTGGAGGGAGCGGGAGGTATGGCATCAAATTATCTGGGCTGGGAAGCGGAAGCTGCGCCATTGAGCCAGGAGAGTGGGGGAGTGTCTATAGCGACAACAAGTCGGCGGAGCGGGGGAGCGCCAATGGCGACGACAAATCGGCAGAGCAGTGGAGCAAAAAGCGGCCCCCCAAAAAAGCTGAGACATCTAAATTCATCTCCCAATCCGTCCCACTTCCATACTTTTGAATCCCCGTCATTAATTCCCGAGGTAGTTAGGGTTCAAATAAACCTACTTCGTAAAGACATAGTATGTGCTCTTGAAGACATGGACAACTGGACAGTAGCAGAAATTTTGCAAGAAAAAGTACACTATAGATAGAAGCATAAGCTCCTACGTCTAAGATATGAGGACAATTTGGAAGAAGATGTTTTCGAAGGGGCTGTGCATCGTCCACAGCGCCAATCATAGCGTTAAGCACAGCTCCAATAGCGTCCTAGCGAAGGAGATGCTTGCAAGAACTACAGCAATGGACAAGCGGACTGTTTGGGAACTTTTGAGAGAAAAACAACTTTGCGTGCGCATTTGTTGGCTACCCACCTCAAACAATTCTCATCTTCTGATTCCAGTGACTTCTCATCACGTTCAAGTGGAACTTAGAACACACAAGTATCGAATGGAGCATCAAACTCATCAGAAAATACGAAGGACAAATTCTCAAGAGTCCTCGCAGTAACCCCGCTAAGAGGCTTATAGAAAAGCAAAGACAACCAGGACTCAAAGTCTACTTTATCTGAAGGCGAGTATGACAGAGCCTCGCCCATTGCCAAGGCACCTTCCTGCATTGACAGAAGGAGTACAGCGCGCAGGTCATAGCCGCGGAGGAGGAGGGTGCAGAGGTCGAGGGCGCGGGCGCAGTGGAGGTTGGGGCACGAGAAGTGAAGACGACCTACAACATTCACAATTCAAAAAGATTGGGATCCAATGACGAAGGAGATGCTTGTTGGAGATGAATGCCTAGTAGAAGGCCCCCTTACAACGGTCACTGATGACCTTGGAACCCCTAGTTTGGTTGCTGAAGAAAGAAATAGCAGCTCAGACTCCTAGTTCAAACAACCAAAGGACGGGGAGAAGAAGAAAAGAAGGGCCAAGTCCACAGCGCGAGGGAAAGGGAAAGAGAAAATAGAGAACCCCTTGCTGAAGCGTTTTGCTCCTCATATTTGAAAATCTCATATATCATTGTATAAAAATGGACCTCTTCCATTTACAGGAGCAACTCTAGGATGTACACATCCCTATGGACGCTTACCATCAATTATTGGATTATTTGAGAAGTTTTGGCCAGACAAGTTACAACAAAAAATAGTGAAGGAAACCAATTCCTTTGCCTCCAAATCATCAACAAACATGGGGAAACACGTGGTGGTTTGCATTGGACTCCGTTGACATTAGTGGAGTTCAAAGCCTACATAACTTTGTATTTGTATATGGGTATGAAGAAAGTTCCTAATAAACGATTGTATTGGTCAACGGAGGAGCCTTTTTTTCATTGCAACATCAATTCCCAAACTTTGAGCAGGGACAGATTTGAAATGATTACAAGGTGCTTGCACATGGGATATGAGGAAGGAGATGTCACAAATTGAAAGAGTCCAAGATATGACAAAATTCACAAAGTACGATGGATAGTAGATGCCATTTGTTCTAAGTTTAAGGCAGTGTGGGCACCTAATCAACAATTGACGGTGGATGAGGGTATGGTGATGTATAAGGGGAGGTATTGCCCCATCCGCCAATATATGCCAAATAAACCTGTAAGGTTTGGCATTAAAGTTTGGGCAGTGGTAGATGCCTTATCCAAGTATATTTGGAATTTCCAAATATACTTTGGAAAAGAAAGAAATCTGCATGATGAGGACATGGATAGCGGTGATGGTGATGAAGATGACTTCCTCATGGAAGACCTTCCAACCAATAGTAGAAAAGGTGAAGGACTTCAAGGGCAGCATGTGGTCAAGCATCTTGTGAAGGATTTGGGTGGAAGGGGTCATATAGTCACAATTGACAATTATTTCACTTCCGTTCCATTGTATCTTGATTTATTGGAGGATGGAACCATGGCTACGGGAACTTTGAAATCAAATCGCAAATACGTGCCAAGGGCATTATTTGCAAAAGAAATTACAAAAAAATAGCACTACGGCTGGATTGATTACCGCATGCATAAAGAGGGGAACATCTGTTGTTTAGTATGGAAAGATAGAAATGCAGTCATATTTCTATCTACACATGCAGAACCAATTTCACCCCCAGGTGTAAGGCAATTTGTGTACCAAAGAATAGGCAAAAAAAAGAAAAAAGTGAACACAAGGCCAATGCACTTGCAATACATAAAGAATATGAGGGGGGTGGACACTACAGATCAGTTGAGGGGGGTGTATTCTTGTCTCACAAGAAGCCACAAGTGGTGGCACCGCTTGTTTTGCTACTTGTTGGATACTACTATGTGCAATGCTTGGATCATTCATAATGATCTTAGTTTCAAATTCTTTGTAGAGCCTTTGACTCATTTATCATTCCAATTGCAATTGGCGAAGCAATTGACAGCTGATTTGCCTCCATGAATGTACGGGTATTCGACATCATCACCACATGTATTATCGGCACATGGCATGAAGAGTATGGGGACAAAAAAGAAGAATTGTATTTTTTGTGGACAACGAACTAATCAAGCATGTCCAGGTTGCCAAGGACACGTTTGCAAGGGAGGATGTTATTGGAAAAATCACTGGTGAAAAGTTGTATGAGGGTACAGAGTTCTGCTCCTCAATTTCCTTTCTTCATTAGGCTATTGCTATAATCAGATTTATGTTATGTACATAAATATACATGTTGAATCCTCTTTCGATTTAGTTGGTTTTTAGAGAGTAATCATATTCTGATGTAGTCCTATTTTCTGAGTGGGGTGGGATAAATAGAGTATATTTTGTTGGCATTGTACTTCTTCTGCATAGTGGCGTACTTATTATGTTGCTTCTCTCTCTGTGTAATATATTTTATTTTTCATGGTGTAAGAAAATGACTTTGTATTGTTGTCTCATCATAGAAAACAAAAGAAGTACACAGTTTTTTTTAAAATTAGAAGGCCAAACCAGATTGTGGGAGATTAACTGCTGGAACAAATAAGGTAGGAGGCTCTTGAATCGCCCATCTAAAGGTTGATCTGCCTTGTTCATATGCTTTCTTGGTTGGTAGTATTTTCAATTCATTTTTCGGAGATAGAAAAATAGACAAGGAATCTAACACAGTTGGTTTCATATTTTTTTGAGCAATATTGAATTAGTTATGAATTTTCAAAGGAGGTGTATTGTAGGTCCCTATTTGTGACCCTAGGTCTTCCATAAACCACTCACTTGCAAGATGGAAAAAAGCAAAGCCAATGATTGGTTGGGGCCCCTTTTTTTCTAATTCATTCATAGCACTATAGCAGTCAATTTAAGGATAACTTTGTTCCATTTAAAGATCACCTCGTTCCATTCAAAAGTCATTTATAGGGGCGGTTCTTAATGCCCAAGCGATTTCAGAGCCTCCTACCTTAGAGCATCTCCACTCTTGCTTTGAATAGGTCCTGGCCCGGTATACTCTGGGCCCAGGCAGTTTTCCATCCCCTACCACAAACACGGTCTCGGGCCCTGGGAGCGCGGCCACGGAAAAATATGTGTTTTGGCCGCAATCCTCCAGAGCCCGCTCCTTCTCCCGCAAACTTCATTAGCGTCAGAGAATCCTTGTCTTGATCTCCTTTGCACGCTTTAATTTGTTTTTTAAGCTAATTAAGGAATGATGGTTGGACGTGGTCATGGTTTGGAGAGTAGTGGGAGTTGTGGGAGAGCTCACAATGAGGTTGAGTTTAGAGTTCAAGAAGGTGATAGACAGCGGGGGGAGAAAGAGGAGTGGCGCAACTTTCACGAGAAGGGGCAGGAGGATTTTCAGCCATTGGAGCTTGGAAGCACGATGGAAAAACGTGGAGGACGGTGGAGCACAGCAGGGAGAGTTCAAACTGAAAGGAGTGCGGAGGAGTTTGGGAGTAGGGAGAATCCAGGGTTTAGGGTTTCAAACTCTACCGGAGGTTCGCAAGTGAGAACTGCATGGGGTCGAGGGGGTCGAGGGCATGGACGTGGACATGGACATGGCATCTACAACCAACAACAAATAGAACCTATGGAGCCTCAGTCACAACCACAAAGTGCAGATTGTCCAACTACAAAAGGCAAGAATTTTTCTGTTGATGAAGAGCAACAATTAACATGGAGTGCTCTTGCTATATCGCAAGATCCAATTGCAGGTAATCAACAAAAGGCACAATGCGTTTTGGGAAAGGATTTTTGAGCATTTCAAAGAATAAATCCCTAGAAATGATAGGACAACGAGATCTCTTGAGAGTAAGTAGGGTCAAATTAAACATGATGTTGGATTATTTATAGGATGCCACAACCAAATTAAAAGGTTGCATCCAACTGAGACAATAGCTATAGATATTATTTGTATGGCCAAGGCGTTGTACAAGACAAAGCATGCAAAAAAAATTGATTTTACTTTTGAGCATTGTTGGATTTTTGCCAAGGATTTCCCACGATGGACTGAGGGGTGGGTGACACTAAAGCAGACAACTCCATCCAAGAAGAAGGTGACACTGAAGCAGCATGTATCAGTGATGGTGAAATCACACCCTTTTTTATGCAATGTTTGAATGTTTTAGACTCAAGATTTTGATGGCTCCTTTGTTTGCAATCTTCATCAATCAATTTGGGGGATTATGGATTTTGGAGTTCGTTTCAACGTTCAGGAGTTGCTTGTGGGAGAAGCCTTCCAGCTAACCTACAAAAGGGGGACAAGCATCGGTGACGATGAAGCTGTGGTTTTAGGACATCGATAACTCGTGATTTTTAAGGTTCAGTGTGCTTGACCAGACTGTGGGTGTAGCACCGTGCCTCACTGCCTCATTGAAAACACAGGCTTTTACTGCCCCTAAACTTTGCCCTCTTTGAGTAGAAATAATGCAAATTGTAGATTGGATTAGGGTTGTTGGTGCTTTTGTGTATCTTGTGTGTGTTTCAAGTTATTTAACAACATTGTGAAGAGTGTGGCTTCTGGTTCACTCTGTGATTAACTCTGTAGTTGCCATACTCCAAAGTGTAGTAGTTGGTATTCCTACTGCGCAGCTTGATCCAGTCCATGTGCTCCTTCCTGCATGGTATCAAAATTCGTGAGTTTTCAATTGAATTATTTGACGTGAATTTTCAATTGAGTTATTTCAGGTGTTCCTTAGCTTGACTTGTAGGTACTAATAGGGGTCTTCAGGAGTAGCTACAAATTCCAAACTGATGCTTTTGCTTTGCATGCTTCCCTTTTCTTTTTTAGCCTTTCTTAGAAACTTTTCAGCTTTTGAAACAGACTTTACGCTGAGAACACTTTGCAGTAGGGTTGCCATCGGAAGAGCCCATGAATCGCTGTGACAATTGTGAAAGGACCAATGAGTTCATTTCTCAAGTCTAACAATGTTCAGTTTAGATGGCTTTTACATGTGAAGGTGTCCAGCAGTGGACTTTGTGCAATTGCTTTTCTATCAGTATGTGAAGGTTAAGGGGGTGAGGATGGACTAGTTGATTGGACTGCCCTGTCATATAGAAGGCCTCAGAACAAGTCTCAACATTGGAAGCACAGGTTGGGTGTTGACAAGGTTCCTTTGGTGACTTTTACTTCTGCCTAGTACGTCCAATCCTTTTTGGAAGGCTACTGTGATGGTAGTTTCATTGACAGAGACGAAAACAACAAAGGCCTTGTTGCCATGTTCAGAAATTTCAAAAAATGCAATGTTCATATGATGTAATGTGAAAGCGTCCACAACTACTGTCAATATTGAGCGTGAAGATTGAATTGCAAAACTATCTCAAAATCATGATTCCTAACACTGCAAGCTTAGCTAAAGTTAGGATTTAGCTTTGGGTGTTGTGGACTTGTGGAGTTGATACCAAACATTGTGCTAATCCAGATCATCATCCTCCATTTTTGTGATGACATGGCCAAAGAAAAAATGATTGATTATCAAGAATTCTGTGTGAAGAATTCTGTGTGAGAACGTCAATATTCAATTCACATATTAATTTAGAAGTAATTTAGAAGTAAATTATAGTTGTCTAGGCCATGGCCAAAGTAGAAGTATTGAATGTACTCTGTGCTCCTTTGCCAAAGCCCAAATAAAAGTAAAAGTATTTTTTTAATTTTCAAATTCAAAAACAATGAATCCCTATGTATTTTTGACTATGTTTCCACCATGAATGCTCCAAAACTGCCATTTTCATGGAGTACATTGTAAGATATTAGCAATTTAATTGACCGAAATATTTTTTTTGGCCTTGCAAAAAAACAAGTAGCCACACTTCATAAGGTCACATGAACCACTCCTAGCCTCTCTCGGCCAATGAATGGATTGCAAAGTATCCCCTTAGAAATGGAATGTTCAGTAGTCTACCAACTCACAAGCCTTAACACTGGTAAGCAATTCTACAATTCATTCTCCCAATTCTTTATTAGATAAAACAATGACAAGCCTCAAGAACTAAATGATAAAGAGTGAAGGAGAATTAGTCCTCATAAGCAGTGGAAACTTAAAAACCACCCTAATTAACCCCAAGCATAGCTTTTTGGATAGCATTTGGGTGTTGGGGCTAATCCAAGATATTGAATTTGATCTGAGAGAATGGCGATGGAGTACTACAAGAAGACAAACCAAATAATTCTTTGGCTATTCTACCAAACTATGATACAAGAGTAGCTTGGAGAAGAAATCCCACATAATTAGGCTCTGGACATTCCAAACTCAAGCAACTGAACCTCACGGATCACGAAACCAAGCTTGCCATGAAATGCATCTAGGATAAAAGGAGACCATCTAAAATTCAATTTTTCTTGTGGCTAACTAATTCATGTGTGTGTGTGTGTTCTTACTGCCAATTGGGATGCGAAGATGGGATTTCCTTCCCACTGCCAAAATTGTGGATCTAGTAGTCAAGAAACCAACGAGCATATTTTCTTTTCTTGCAGGATTGCACACCGTGTATGGCACACCTTTAGTAATATGCATCTTTCTCTGGATCTCTCCAAGCTTCCCTCGTGGAAATAAGCCCCTCATCAGCATCTTTCTTAGCTCTTAGGATCAACAAGGCATTTACTCCCCCTCCAACAACATTTACTATATCACTAGTAATACGTTGTGTTCTTTGATTATTTAGAAACTTTGGTGCTCCAAGAATTGTATGGTTTTCAATGGGGAAGAACCTAGTATCAAGAAATTTGTCAATAGGCGTGGCGAGATACGACCCTGGCCGGCATGGCGGGATACGATCCTGGCCGGCATGGCTCACAAGAATTATCTCATCTCTCACTTCCACCAATGTAGCAAGGATAGACAAAAGACTATTTGTCCAGACTTTTTAGATACTTGGTACAAGAATGATGTATTCTGCTTGGTTAGTTTTCACCACCCTTGGTAGCATTTATCCATAGCCTGCCCCCCAGGTTGACCAAGCCCAAGGAGCTTAATTGATTGTTTGTTTCCTCATTTTTTTAATGGTCACCGTTCCTTTAAAAAAAATAGAATGTTGCATGGCTAGACAAAATAAGGCACCCAAGCACAAGAAAGTAGTCTTGGGATTTTAGTTAACATGAAAATTTTCTAGGATTATTTGTTGACCATACTAAAATGACAATGAATGCAAATTATTTCCAAATTCTCTAAGGTAGCTAAATTTGATAAATTTTTTGATCCCTAAATACAAGTCCCTTTGTTATATGGTCCAATATCACTTATGAGTTCAATGTTGACTCTCTAATTATATTTTAGTGTTAATCTTATATTTTTATCACATTAAATTATTTGTTGGCATTATGTGTTGTCTATCAATGTTAAAAATTTCAATCAAGTTTTGTGAAATATTGTCAATATTATAATTATTTTAGTAAAAAATGAAAATAAGTTGATAAATATAAGATATTTATTCAATTTAATTAAATTTTCTTCACAAAGTATTACTCCCTCTGTCCCAAAATGTTCTTCCTGTTGGCCTTCATTTTTTGTCCCAAAATGATCTTCCTATTGTACTTTGTGAGTTGCAAATTGGTCAAATTTAACTTTTGGTTGTTCTCTAGGACTAACAAAACAATTCCAAGCGATAGTTCCCCCTCCATCTATGCAATCACTAATCAAAAGACAAATAAAATGGTTGAAGGGGTCAATCAACACTTTTTGTTTTTATTTTTTGCATCTCTTTGAATATTATCTAATTGAAGGAGATGAAGGTTTTGGGAGGCAAAATATAGGTCTACATATGGTCTTTGACTTATATTAACTACCCACAAAATGATGACCTCACACTCAATAATTAAATAACCATTGGTGCTCCTTGAAAATACCCAAAAAATTTTACTTTTCAATAATCCAAAACTACACTTCAAAAAGGGCTTCAAAACTCAAAGTTTCAAGGGCAATAGGAGTGCACCAAACTCCATATGTAGTGCAAAACAGGCTTTAAAAATGTTATTTTTAGTCTTAATCCGGAACATTTTGTCTAACAGGAAGATCATTTTGGGACGGAGGGAGTAATAGCCATGACAAACAGAATGGATTTTTTTTCACATTAACATTTAATTTTAAACACCTTTGATGGATGTCATGCTTCAAATCAAATTCTCACTATCAAAAAATGTTAGCTTTTATATAATTGATTAAATTTTTTTCTATTTTTTATAAAAATAATAAAATATTTTCCTACAAACTTTGATTAATTTTAGTTTTGGGTAGAAATTCCAGACTAGCATAATTCTTTAAAGCATGGAGAATTAATAAAATTATATCAATTAAAATATATATTAACATAATTTTTTTTTAATTTTAAATAATGAAGGTTAGAATGAAAAGCAGTTGAAAATCATTTTTTAAAGTAAAGTACAGACAACATAATTTTGTAAATTCTGCTTAAAACATATAGAACTTGTAATTGCAATAACTCAATGAATTTTTGAATTTTTTCAAAATTCTAAAATTAGGTAGAAAAGTAGAACTTATCAAACTTTAGTTTCTTATATCAAACCAATAAAAATGGATGATTTGAAAGTTACAATCAAGTTTGACCTACATGCATCCAATTTTTGATGAGGGGACCTTTAAGGATTAAATGATTAAATCCTAATGATAAGAAAAAACAAATTATAACCTCGTCAATTTTAAAGAAGTTTAAAACATAACCCAAATAAAGATAAATAAGCTTATCATCCCACAATTTAGAGTTCATTTACACAAAGAGTGAGACATAACCATCAAAGAGTAAGCAAAGAATATAGAGACTCCACCTCCCCTATTGTAAAGAGAATACTCTTACTATTCTTTTCTAACATCTATTTATTTTAAAGATTATACATCAACAAAAGCAAACATTATATTTGAATTTAAAATTATTATAACCTCCTAACTTTTATTTTTTTTCACCTTGGTGAAAATGTAGCCTAGGAGAATCAACATCAAGTGAGTGGATCTTTTAACATTTTCAAGAACTACTTGAGGGAGCTACAATTTAGATTTTGATAGTGCACCTCTTATCAAGTAAATCATGACACGCAAAGATGATCTTCTATAGGACATTAAGCACAATTTGTCAACAAAGGCACTCTATAAAGATTCATTATAGTAGTGGACTTCAAGATTGAATGTTGAAGTGGGGTTTCAAAAACTTGTTTTCAAAAGACTTGATTAATCATTTAATCCTCAAGTTGTAAAGGAAAAAGGCGTAGGAAAGAACTGGTGATAGCTAGGAAGAGATACAGAATAGATGCCCACATCCAAGCAGGTGCTCATAATCTTGACCCCTGAGGTGATCATAATTTTTTTGAAAGCCTCTTGTTTCTCAAAGTATTCCTTTGACCCTCCTTGAAAAGTAGTTACGTAAAATTCAGAAAACCAGATCCATCACACTATTCCTGAGGCTTGATCAATGCCCACTTTTGGTTAAGAAATTTCTCACGAATTCGTGTGATGGACATTTGAGTTTAGAATTCTCTTGTGAGCCTCTGATCAACGTATCATGGCAAAACCAAGCTCGCAAGATCTTCAATTGGACAAGCACAATTGGACGATCTGTCAACGAAGAAGGTCTAGTACGAATTAATAAATGATACAAGCTAGGATTTCATGAAACGGGGAGCTTCTTCTTCAGTTCTAAGTATTCTAACTGTTTCACACGAAGATTGTGCTTGCTCCCTTAATACAGGAATATCGGAAATTCCCCCATGGCCAGATGGTTTCAATTTACACCAGGAACGCGGGGGAATACTGGGGATCGAAAATTAATCTAAGCGGCAAACAAGTTAGTTTTCTCTGTTGAAATCGGTAACACTCTAAACTGGGAACGTCAACTATCCGGGATCAGAGACAATCACACAGGGTTCCCGATTGACCAATGCCTTCTAGATATCCCAACGCGTGCATGGACAATTGATCGCAGTTTTTGGAATCGAAAAGCTAGTAGACTTCTACTTACCTCTGTCGAACTGGTCCAAAGGTTCGATTCCGTTCAACTTTGACGACTAATGTGCAGGAAGGAAGTTCTGGCTGCTCCCAGGTACGCCCTGCTCGATCGATCGGCAGACAGTCGATCGAAGTCAAGATTAGTCCCGAGTCGAATTGATCGAAGTCGGTCATTTGCAGACACGTACATGATGGACCAGACATTCAGACAGAACTAATATAATCAAGCTGTCTGAAATTATACATCACAACAGACCTTCTTCCTCGATTCTAACAGTATGTTTCCGATAGACGCAAGTAGTAACGTAAGCCCGCCAATTTCCTCAACGCGCGCACAGACAGTTGGAATCGCGGCCACGTTTAACGAGATTGACGTTTGGAGCCCATGCCGGCCAGTCGAACCGCATGCAGACACTCGTGGATGAGGCATTAACTCACAAGCTGGTATACATGTGGAATTTAATCCCTATCCCACCACGCAAGCAAGAAGTCAATTAAGATGATGAAACAACGTTGACAAGGTGAACGTAACCTCCCACATGGCTCAGAATCTCAGGCTTGAATTATTGTCCCCAGTTAGAAGTCTTCAATTTCTGAATCGACTCAATCAATCGGTACAGACTTGCTTAATAAAGTTAATTATTGCGAGTCAGTGTTGGTGTCTGTTCAATTCAAATGTGCTTGGCTTTGAAGTAAGTTTTATGAGCATCTCCACCGGGGCACGCTAAATAACCCCGGCAAATGGTTTGGCGTGCCCGAAAGCTGGGAGGTGTTCCACCAGTTGCCGACCCAGGCTTGCTTGTCAATGACACTAGCCCCTTCAAAAATCAGCCAAGACTTTGCAACTTGCAGTGTCTTCCAAGATTGACTTGGAACCAGGGCTTTTTTTTATCATTTTTTAAGAAGTGCCAAAGTGGCAATACAAAAATTTATAGTGGTGTTCCAAATTTCAACATTCATCCACATATTATATAGAAATGATCAAATTGGCACATATCACATGTGTATAATTGGGTTTTCATCCACAATTTGGCAATTTCATCCGAGATTTTTTTTTAATTCAAACTTTTTTGGCAATTTCATCCAAGTTTTTTGGGCATATTTTTGGCATTTTAAGGGCAGATTATTTTTTTTGGTGCAATTTAGCACCAAAAAGCCCAAAAGAAAAGCCCTGCTTAGAACATGTCATTTCTTCAAAGTTTGAACTTTTGGGTGTATTGTGTTTCTTTTGGTTGTAGGCCAAAGATTAATTTGGGAACTCATAAAAGTTTGTGCCTTGATGTGCAGGAATTCTTGACAAATTCAACAGGTTTTGAGATTATTGGTGGAAAAATAGAAAAACAACGGACCTTTCTTCTCACCTGATGCACACCATTTACCATGTAGCGTGTCCTTTTTTGTATTGCCTGGTGAAGATGCTATAAAATTGGGGAAGTGGAAAAAACGGGGGGACACCTATAGTAGCGGTGAGCTTAATTGCCCATTGCCAGAAAAATGGCTAGGTGAGTACCTTTATGTCCTTCTTTTCCGTCCAACAAATAAAGGACATTTGGCCTACTTCACCAATGTTCAACATTTTTTATAAAACCAAAAGAACAAGGTCAATCAACCCTTGCCTGTTACCTCGATGGCTCGATGAACTTCATCTCTCCCAATAGTAGGGGCTTGACAATTCTTCCGGTGCCATTGGCAAAGTCATCAACACTACAGACTACCTAAAAATGGCACACCTATAGCACCAACAACCTCATGTTGCCATTACTGGAAGGAAAGAAGAGCCAATGAGTGTCTCTCATCCCACCTCTTTGTGAAAGAAACAAACGACATCCATCCACCCACCTAAAATTATTTCAATTGCCCATCCAATGCTAATTATTTTATATATTTCATATATTTAACCAAAAAAGCATAGCCAATCATAGAGATTATCCCCTTCATATTTACCCTACACGATGCTATGCACGTGGATACTTATTACAGCTATGTGTCTAACAATGCTCCACGTTGCATGATTTAGGTGCTCCAATATTACTCCATGTAAAGTAGTACAATCCATTGTGGTCAAATGGCCCATAGTGGACACCTAGGGAATGGTCTCATTGTGGTTTTGTCCAGTTTGTGAGATTTTGGCTTCAATGCATGTCTTACATGACAGTAATGGAGTGATTAGTGACTTCATTTGGAACTTCCAATTTTTTAGTGCAAATTCATTGTAAGAATTGACTTTTTAGGCCTTCTATATTAGGAAATATCATGATTGCTTAAAATGAGCAAAATGAACATGATGAATTCAGATTTTGTTGGTTCTAAGGTCGTCTACCAACTCTTTTGGGCCATGATGCATTTGGACACTTCAAAAATTCATAGCAAATTCATACTTTGTCAACAAAAAAAAAGCATAATTTCAATTGTTCTCACTATTTCTCACACTTGTATTGTTGTGGGAAAAAAAGTTGAAAATTTTTCAGCAACCACATGAGATCAACTCCTAATTCTAACCACAATGGGTTGTTTTACTTTAGTACGATATGAGAAGGGAATGGAAAGTCACATCAAAAGGTAGCCCAGCCATTCTGCAAAACGTAGCAATGGCCTTGAGGCCGCCGCTGCTACAGTGCAGTCTACTCTACTCTGGGGAAACTCCGCTTCTCCGACAGTGCCCAAATTAATTGAAGAATGCCCAGACCCCATCTATTCCGTGAATCTCGGTCTGTGCTACCTAGTGGTGATCAGTACACCATAGTCTAAGGGTCAGCTTACATGTGAGCCCGGTGGGCAAGTTTCCAACTATTTCAAGCAAGATGACAAAAGCGGCTCCACCGATTGTCTTGCCGGGGTGGGCAAGCGGGAAAGGAGGAGGTGAAGTTTCACCGATACCGGTGGACAACCTCATTGGTGGAAGCTAGAGAATCTAATGCGTGTGAAATTTTTATTGTTTCCCACCCCACCCACCGGGTCCATATAAAAGTGGAATGACTATTTTTCCCTGTAGCACCTGCTGTGAAGCTTCACCGATACATGTAAGGAGGCCCTAATAAGTGATATCTACCGACAGTTTGACAAGTGGATAGCGTATTCAAGGGGGGCAAAAAAAAGCCCATTGGACAGACATCCCTCTCTTTGATTCTTCTAAACTGCAGACATTTTGTGTCTGTCTGTACTTTGGTGCCGCAGTGGTGGTAAACTGGTAATCCAGAATTCCAGATCCTGGAGTTGACTTTGCGTACGGACATGGAATCCAATCATGCCAGGACGATAGTAGAGTAATGGCGAACTTGCATTATTTTTATTACAATCCACGTCGTTTTGCCATCACTGAGTTGGCTAAAATTTGCCTGCACAGACCCAAAACATGTCACTCGGAGCTTTGTACCGCTCAAAAAATCTCCACTGATTGATAATAAATAAATAAATAAATAATACCAAAACATTCAATGTTTAACATGATGGTACCCACTATGTACCCAAAAGATGTCAGATCGAATGGGTGGTTAATCCTTGAACGTCGACTTGAACGTCGACACGGATGCCAAATGTCTGATGTATGACAAGGAATCTTTGAGTGTAGGACAAAAGTGCAACTATTCATCCTTGGAATTGGGTTTGGAAAGAAAAGATCTCCTACAATATTTTGACTTCCAATAGGTGCTTTTGCTATTTCTTTGGCCAATGATTCAACACGGTAATACAAAAGGATGATTTTCAGCATCACTCCTTTGACATTCAAGGGTTAACCCCTAAAAGTCCAAGGGGTTTGGACAAAACACAAATGTGTTATGAAATATTTCTATAATTTTTTTTGAAGTTTGCATCAAAGTAGATAATGTGAAGCATGAAAAGTAGAAAGTAACCATATAATCAAAGCAATAAAATTATTTTTAGATTCTCTTCAAATGAATTTTGAAGATATAATTTAAAAAATTCACCAAAAATACAATATCTACCTTTAGGATTTGAATTTGTTTTATTGGTCCAAATTGCGTCTTCTATTGATTGGTAAAAAAATGCATAAGATCTAGCAATGAGAACACCAATATTTTCTTAGAATAGTAAGTTTTTCATCACTAACCAATTCGAAACACTTTGTGCTATTTCTCTTATAATTTTTGTTTGAACATAGCGATTTTAGTTTTGAATATAAATATTGAAAGACAATCCAATCTTTTGGCAAAAAAAAAAATGAAAAAAAAAAAAATTTGCCCGAAAATTTTGCCTAAAGTCGAGTAGTGACCAAAAAATGGTCGTTTGAGCGCTTAGGGTTAATAGGGGTGTTAGATTGAATCCGAGAATGAAACCGAATTAACTGATTAGTGAATTGAGAAAAAAAATCAGTGAAAAGCTTGCAAGATTCTAATCCTCCTTAATTATGTTCGTGATATACATCTATTTCAACTATCCATTTTGAGATTTTTTTCATTTCCAAATCCAAATGCATTGGTCAATTAGATTCATGTTTTTCGAGTCAAGTTGAGACACTTCCAAGTACGGTTTAGAACAATGGATGTTTTGGGGGTTTCATACCAATGGTAATGTAGCCTTTTTTCAAGAGGGTTTTGAGTTTCCTAGCTTCTTCATTCTAAAGGACTTTAATTGAAGAAGGCTAATTTTGAGTGTGCAATTTTTGTATGTATTGACTTTGCATGATGGATGAAATGAGGTTTTGAAAACATTATGGTAGTGGTGCATAGGACTTGATTATAGTTTGGCATTCTTATATATATTTACATTTTTTTTCTTCTATAGGCTAGAAGTTACACATTTTTTTGGAGGCAATTGGGCAATTAATTGCCTAAAAAACACTAGTTTAGAAGATTGGTTATAGGTATCAACTCAACTTTTATTTTTTAATTTTTTCTCAAAACATATTTGATGAATATTTTGATTTTTTTCCTTGTGAAAGTTAATCATCTTTAACTTCTTTTTTCCTATACTGCCTACAATTTTCAAAATAGTTACATTAGTTTCCATGGCCAAAATTTGTTAAAGGACTTGAATTAGATTCTTTAACATTCATTTCTAACTTAAACAATGATAACTTCATCCAAATTTGTTGTTGTTGGCTATACTTATCTTCAAAGTTTTGGGTTGACATAGTTGTATTTCATTCAAATACATAATTTTATTTCAAACTAAAAATTATAAATTAAACAATCTACAAAATAATACTATGAATTCAAAATAGAACAATTAAATATATAGATGTCTTTTCCACTCTCTACAAAAAAAATGCACTTAGTACATCAAACCTAAATTTGTGTACTTCTCACTTTATCCATAGTTCTTCAAACCTAATGAAATTTGCCGTTGTAATGTTTTTAAGGAATTTTTAATATCTCAATATTCAATTTGCTTTATTTACAAGATTTACAATAATCATAAGATTTTGTCTTGAGAACCTTCTCTAATAAGAAATTGTATTACGTGAAATTATAAACACTATTTGTTATATTTTTCTATGATCCAACAAGGTTATATTGAGGTAGAGTAAATTGAGGCAACCACATTCACCACTTTGTTGGTGTATTAAACCCTTTCAATAAATGTTAGATCATAGCCCCTAACATTGGATTGTCTGTAAGCAATACTATTTGGATTGTTATCATCCTTGCAAAGAGCAAAGACAAAATGAAATTTTATACATCCATACTTTACAAATTTTTATATTAGATTTCTAACATTCGCAAAAAATAGATTTTTAAAACTCTTCTACACAAATATTGTATAATTTAAAGATTGCAAGTATTTCTTACTTCAAATTGTTCTTTAATAAAAAGTTGTATTATGAAAAATTGCCACAATTGGAAATATACATTGGAACTTTTTGGTGTTATTTATATCTAATATTTATATCATGATAATAGATCTAAAATAAACAAATTCTTTTGATATTATTCAATTCACGCCAACTTCATAGATTAGAGACTTCAAGTCATTTTTTCTCTTTGTATAGTACAAATACATGGTTAAAAGGATATTTTTAAAACCACATATATTTAGTTACCAATTAAATTTAGAAAGATTTTAATATTTTTTATTACGTTAGGCAAACAACGAGTCCAAGGCTATCCATGCAAAAAATTAATAATACTAGAAAAAAATAGTTCAACATTCATTTTCAAATTTACAATAATTTTGAGTTTCAAAATATTATATAAAATTTGGCTTCTCAACTCAACCATGTATATCTCACATAGCTTGCAAGCCAATTTTAAATTTAAATTGTGGTGAGAAGACAAGCTATTTATAAAAGTGGGGATGGGAGGTAGTAGGTAGAACAACCCATGTGGATTATGTAAATTAGAATTTGTAAAAATTAATTCGCTCATAGTCAAATCAAATGTAGAAATTGTGTTATGAATAAATGTGTAAAATCAAGCTAAAACTTTCATCTCCAAAAAATGGTTGGGGATTTAGAGACTCCAATCAAAAGATATGAGCAAGTTCAAAAGTGGAGGTTTGAAAATATCAATGAAAATGTCTTCCAAAACCTCTTTGAACTTTGTCCATAAATATTTATTGGAGGCTCAAAATCATTCAAAAAAATTTGATCAAAAACTCATTTGGATTTACCACATTTTTTGAGTTTTAAGTTTTCTGAAAAAAATGATTTTATTATATTAAATGAGGTCTGAAATTTTGCTTTGAACAAAAATATTACATTTTTATTTTGAGAGGTCAAGTTCTCACCTTCAAATTATCCCATAACCTTTGAAGATTGATGGACATGGGATTTCACTATAAAAGCGACCTTTCCACCCATTCCAGAGATCCATCTGTTATTTAATCAGTGGAGTTCCTCCTTCACACTATCATCCAAAATTGCCTTATGGTGCTTGGTGAAATGATTGATTGGTATTTGACTCAAAAATGGTTATTTTAAACATTATTATATTATATTTTTCCTTGATTTTCACTCAGAGTAATGGATTTTACAAAAAATTAAACTTCTTTTAAGTACGGAGTATTGTTTTTTGCCTACAATATTTTCAAAACCATGGATGCAAACTTTAGAGGCTTTGTGTGTTCTCAATTTTTGGAATTAGGAGGCGTATTTCATACCATTAGAAGCACATTTCTAAGGATGCTCAAACTACCTATTACATGTTGGCTTTGAAGAAAAAATTCTCTAAAAATCTGCATCCAAAGTTTTTATTGTAAAACCTTGAGCAACAAAATTTAGGGGCTTTGTGTGTTCTCAATTTTTGAAATTAGGAGATGTGATTTTTACTATTAGAAGCACATTTTGAAGACCTTTCCAACGGTATATTATATGACTGATTTGGAAAAAATTGCCTCCCACAATATGCATTCAAAATTTTGTGTGAATTTTGTGTCTAGACAGCCAGTTGAAGTGGAAATTTGTTGATAAAGTCGTCAAAGTGGAAATCAAGGTTGGGTTTTCTAAGAGCCTAAGGGTCACCTTACATGTGAGCCCAGTGGGCCAAGAAAGCAACTAAAAGACAAGAACAGTGCCATTGATGATTGGTAAGCGTGGAAGTAGGAGAGAGTTCCACCGATATAAGTGTATTAGACAGTGTAGAAGGAGCATAAAAGTGTTTTTTATATTTCGCCCCTGTTGACTCCTCCCACCTACCGATACATGTAAGGAGGCCCTAATTTTTTCCTTCCTTCGAGGAGAGTGAGACGTATTAGAAAGGATGTGAGAGTGTGAGACCTTGAAATGGCTTCATAGTTTAACTTAGAGCATGCCCACCCGTCTTGTAAAACAGATGACTTGTTGCCACTGGCTTGCAAAATTGCCCCACCCGTCTTGCATAATGGATGAATTTGTTAAGAGGCCCAGCCAAAAGCTGCCGATGGCTTGCAAAACCGGACTCTTTTGCAAGCTAAGGGGCGGCTTGCAAACCGCATGAGACAAACACTTTTTGCACTTTTCCACCAAACAAGGACTTGATCCATGAATGTGGACGTAGCCGATTGGGTGGCGATAGCCTCTTAAGAGACTACAAGTGGGGCGATACATCATCCTTGACTTACAAATTGGATTGACCGGCTTGCAAATTGGCTTGCATTTTATAGGACGGGTGGTGATGCTCTCAGGCAGTGTCGCTTCCCGCCCCACGGACCCCCATCCTGAAACTAAATAATCCCGACCCCAGTGGCCCAGTGTGAATGGAGTTAGAGCTGCAGCATGTAAAGTGGATCACTATTAGGGTGAAAGTATGCTACGGCCTATCACTTTTGATGTCACGGTGTCACATTTGAGGAACTAATTTATTTTAATTATACATAAATGAAGAGAATTACATGCATAAATTTGGTGTGATGATTGACATTACAAATGTATTCTAGGGTCCAAGTGTATTTTTTAATTTGTACTCAATATCTAGTTTTATTCACTAATATATATATTTTATATTTTATTTTATTTTTTTACTTTAAATATAAATTCTAATATTTAAAGTAGTTGGAAGAAGAAACTAGCAAGATTTTACAAGTGGGCCTAATTTTCTTATTATTTAATTCCTTCTACAAGATATATTGTAAAATTAAACAATAAAATGAGTTAAACAATATAATAAATAAAAACAAACAAAATTCTTTAAAAATTAACTTCAAGACAAATTAAAAAATATAGAAATTGGCTCTGTTAACTTTCTTCACCCAGAATCCAAAGTGTTAAAAAGTTTATTTACATTTTTTTATTGAATGTGCCAAACTAGGTAGGCCATAGCATGCTTTCACCCATTATGGTCAAGGAAGTCCATTGGCTGAACGTCCCTTAATGTCCGCGCCAGAAAGAAGTCTGTACAGAGTACAGACTGTGAGATGGAACACGTCTGAAAGCGTGACTTCCCTGGGCGTCTGGTGGCACCCCAGAATGCTCACGGTCGACCACGAGGATGCTACATGGTCGTCAGGGATAAAAGATCCAATGAAGCTGTTTGTCTGTACACTACAATTGTCGTCGTCGCATCATAGAGATTCCGTCTGTAAGTTGCACAATGTTATATAGATGCCATTGTCATTGCAAATACATCACTCCATTCCTAGCAGTGCGACTTGACTAGCCACCTGCACACTCAGCTTCATCAGCTCCACCCCTTCGAGCATGGGGTTTTCACATGACGAACTCCGCCTTGCGGGAGATTGGTCTCCGTCCGCTTGCTCTGTCAGAAGTGGATGGGGGTGCTGTTGGGTAGGAATGTTGGTGTGGGAAGGGGAGAGCATCTGGGGTCTCGAGAACGTCTTTGGTTCTCCTGGGAGTGAAACAATGACACGATTGATAAAGAACTCCGCTTCTCCCTATTCAAGTTCTCGGTGAGTTTCCAGAGCTCGAGGCGTTTCTGTTGTCAGATTTGGGTTGTTCCATTGCAAGACTTTAAAGAGATGTTGGGTTTTAGAGTGAGCTCTTTGTTTTGAACTAGAGGAAGTGAATCTTTGTTGATGGTCGTGGAATTCATTCAAGTAGGTGGAGAACATAAAAGATTGAAATCGTACGAATTAGATTGCGCCTCTGCGGAATGTGATGCATCTGCGGCGAATTCCTTCGTCATTATTGTTAAATAGAGGGCTTGGGTGTTTGTATTCTTGAAAATGATCCTGTATTCCGATGAATTCTGGTGTGAGCTTGAACAAACAATACAATTTTAGCAAACTTTTGATTCATTTCGGTGCGAAAGCGAACCTGAGTTCTTCTTTCAAACCATAAACCGTAAATTCCACCAGACTCCGTTACTTTCACGATGGGCTCCAACGAGCATTATGGTTCTTTTATGTTAAAACAACCAACATCTTGTAAGTAAGCTGTACATTGGTAACAGTTTCGGCTACTGCAGGCGTCTGCCAACACGACGACATGCAGCTCAAAGAAATCGCAGAGGAAACTGTCGGCGCAATTGGTTGAGAACAGTTCCGGCAGGATCCATCACTGGGTCGAAGAGAAGGATTAGAGACACGAGTTTCTGCCACAGCATTGAACGACAATTTTGCTCACGGCATTCGAAGGGGGCATCGACGAAATCGAAAAAATTAGGTCACCACAACTCGCACGCTGCTTGCAGCAGCGACTCCAATATTAGAAAGTCAAGGCCGAATTCCGTTGGGGAGGACTGTGATAACCCGAAGACCAGCGCCTCGAAATTATGTGAAGGGAGTTCTCAGTCCTGGATGGGGCACCCGGTGTGGGTGAGGAGGATTGTGTTGAGGACGCTGACCCGGGAGCTGACGGGGGAGCTGTCCTTGATGCGCATGCCCTCTGATCTGGATTCTTTGCCCAGAAATAGAGATTGGAACAGCCTCGCATCCGCCAACGTGCGCGCTGCTTTTGTCTCGTGTCTGAATTACTGTTGTAGAGTTAGAGAACAATCTGTATCTGCGGAAGCGAGCTCCGTGGAGGTGATCAGACAGAAGGCGACATCGACAGGATGGGACTCTGTAACTAATGATTTAAGAGAATATATTTTTGATTTGCCTAGGGTTTGCCGGTCTGGGAAGAGACAACAATCTGTACCTTCAGAAACGAAGCCGACAACGACAACTTGGGACTCTCTACCTAATGATTTACAGGAAAATGTTTTGCAAAGAGTAGATTTCAGAGATCTATTTCGTTTCAAAATATTATCACATTCGTGGAAGAAGTTCATAGAGGGTGAAGCTTTCATACAGTCGCGGGGCGGAATTTCAGAAGGCGTGTTGACCGCTATCAACTATTATATCACAAATAAATCTTGGCGCTGTAGTGGATACGATTTGCATTCCAGGTCGTGGAGGTCCTTCCCCACAGTGTCGTACCTGCCACCTCCAGATGCAGAGCTTTTCAAGGAGTATTCTGTGTGCGGCCATGGCGGACTCATGTGTGCCGAGGTTTCCAAATTGCCCAAGAAAGGAGAAGTCGTGGTGTTCAACCCCTTGACAGGACAGACGCGAGCGCTTCCACCACTGATCCATCCCAGAAACCCAGTGCTCGTCCACATCACGGTCGATTCTGCCAAGAAATCCTACAAAGTGATTGTTGCTGGAAGCTCCGCCGCAAGTGATGAGCATCTCTCGAGGAAAGTGGAAGTGTTCGATTCATCAACATCAAAGTGGGAAGAGGTGTGTGACCTTCCTGGCCCCGCCTTCGCACTGAACGAGCACCAGGCAGGCGTGTGCTTGAACGGAAAACTATTCTTCATCTCGTTCCTGGAGAGTGGGGGTAGGGGTGTGGTTGCACTTGACGTGGAGAGCGGAACATGGCTGCAAGATCTGACCGTCCCAATTCCTTGGTCCTCCTACTCCAACACCTTGCAACTTGTTGAGAGCGATGGTAAACTCTTCGTGTTCTCTGAGCAAGAGCCGGATCAATCAGTAGACCATTGCATTGATGAATTGAAGTTTCCGAATCCTAAGGCAGAAGTATTGACTTGCCGATGGAGAAGTGTTGTGAAGGCCAAGAAATCCGGTGGGCGAGGGCTTCAAGTGTATCCTGAGCACACCTGTGTGGGCTTTGGAGAAGGGAAGCTGTGCATCTTCAACACTCTCAGTCGTGATGGTGTCGTTTATGACATGCGAGACGGCAAGAAATGCGAAGATTTAGTGCCACCCCCTGCAAATCAAATGGGTGACAACTTCTTCAGCTTGAATCCGGCGTCGTTTTCACTTCAACCGAACTTTGCAATTGAGTGTTGAAGGATTTGGAACATGAAGCTACATGGCGAGAGAACTGTGTCCTTGCAGAGTTGGTTTGGTTTAGGTGAGGTCCTTCTCAAATTTCTTCACTTTCACAGCTATTCTAAACTTTGTCAGCATTTACAATCAGTTGCAAACAGTCGCAAACTAAAGTTTTCTCCTCGTGGAGAGCCAATACTTGAGTGTAGCTTGTCGAAATTCGTCGAAGGAACTTCCCATGTGTGCCCTCGCTTCAGAAAAATGGGTCGATGCACTTCCGTGGCACTGTCACTATGCACTCTAAAGAGGCAGTAACTGCCTTTCCTCCCATCAAGCCTATGAGAGGAAGCTGACATAGTTGCGTTGAAAACGGAGCTTCTAATTATTTTTTTATATTTTTTTAATTTTTCTTTGGTGCAAATATTTTACTATCTACACTTAAGTACCCATTGCTGGCCATCTTCTAGTCCCTCATATCAAGGAACGAGGAAGTATTTTGTGTAGATATCCAAATATTGAAGCTTGGAGTTGGAGTTAGCTCTAGCAACTTGAAAGTAATATTTATTTAGATATCCAAACATTGAAGTTGTATCTAGCTTTGTTTAAGTACATACTTGTTATAGAAATGCAAGCCTTTTAGCTATTGTTGTGATTCAACATGTTAGTTTTCATAGTAAGGTTCTACTTGCATATTACTTAGACCATGCAGAAGCACTTGGTGTAGGTCCTTGTAGAGTGACATAGTTGGTAGAACTATTTTCAATTGACTCTTTGTTCACAATGGTTTTGGGATCAACATTGATCATCTTCTACAAATGAGTTGGGTGATTATTAAGTGTTTGTATTGTGTTTACACGATTAACACATAAGTACTTACAAAATGAATAATTATTGTATCTTTTTCATTATTGTCAATATTCAAATATAATAAGCATTAAGTAATAGTGTTTGATTTCAAAAAAATATGTATTTGTTGATAAGGCATGTTTGATGTTATATATGTGAACAATGTATTAATTATATTTAATCTCTTTTTGTAGATTGAATAAGATTAGGTAATAATCCAATTGATTAAAGAAGTCTTGTTTTTTCATGCCATTGTTATTTTGTCGCAAAAACTTGTTATGTATGCTTGGTCTAATCATCTTCACATTATGTATGGATTGACATCTTTAATCCTTCACCACCTGAGGTGACCAAAATTGGTCTGAGGCTCCCCATGCGCCTCTCTAGGATGAAATTGCGGAACATATTGAATGTGCCAATTTAGGGGTTAGTTACCAATATTGTCGTGCCATTTGTGGAGGTTTATTACAGGGTCTAAATAAGGTAATAGGAGCCAATTTCGTCATAATCACTCCTTTTTAGGGACCATTATTGATTATGGAATACACAATTTCTTAAATTTGTCCCCCAAAAACAAGTTTCATGAACCATATATGTTATAGTATCACGTTGAAACATTGAAAAACTTATGGTGTTATCATGTCATCTCAATTAAGTATAAAAAAGCACATGTAACCAATGCTTAATGTGCTTATTGAAGCCAAAATGGGATGAAAGTCATACAAATTTGGATGAAGAGAAACAATTATTCATTACTGTGGAACTCTATCCGAGGAGCCGTAGAGTAACGTACAGGGGTCTGATTTGTATTCATTGTTGAGCTTAACAATTGGCAGATCCTGATCATTTTTGCTTTGTTGGAGCATCCTGACCATTCAATCTTCAGTAGGGATTAGGGTAACCATTCTGTTGAGCATTGTTTGCAGAACTGCCATTTTTTTTGCTACGGCTTACGGTTAGTTTTTTGGTTTGGCATTTTGCAACGAAGTGCGAGTGTTGTTAGTGCAAGGAAGAGTTGATTTCAGAAGAGCTCAAAGAATCTAATTGCACCTAACATTGTCAAGCGACGGTAGATCACGATTACAAATTTTTTGCTTCACTCAAAAACAAGAGAGGCTCACGCAATCTTTGCCCTAGTGTTCATCGAATAGGTACAATGATGTAATTTCTTATCATTGTTTCAATTGAGTGAAGTGTGTAAAGTTTGAGTTTGGGAGAACCCTAGGGTCTGCAGTTT
The DNA here is from genome assembly GCA_951230915.1 of Antitrichia curtipendula. Taxonomy (NCBI): domain Eukaryota; kingdom Viridiplantae; phylum Streptophyta; class Bryopsida; order Hypnales; family Leucodontaceae; genus Antitrichia; species Antitrichia curtipendula. The sequence continues at coordinate 3,562,997 of OX579641.1, forward strand.
GAGGTACTACCTTTGTTGCTTGTATTCGAGTTCAAGGTATGTTTGCTACGGTGTCTTAGTGGCTTTCCAGGTCGGGAGGGACTTCGGATTGTGGTAAAGTTTTGCAGTTGAGAGGCACACCCTAGAATTTCTTTGTGGTGTCATTGCTTGTAATTCTTAATATCAGAAGAGAAGGACTTATGGGTTTAGGGTTTGAATTATGCAACACACCCTAATGATTTTTTGGTGGCTTGTATATAGGGTCTTTGGAGTACTCACGGATTAAAGGCAATCGGATTGAAGAGGTACATTGATTGCCTTTTTTGTTTTGCGTATCTTACATCTTTAGAATATTTACGGGTCAATTTTAGGGTTTAAAGGTTAAAAATTTTGGTGGCAATCATTGTAATATTGTTCATTCTTCTGAAGGTCGTGAGGGCCTTAGGGTTTTATTGGTGTCTTGCACTTTGTACAAGGGTTTCGTAAAACTTAGGGTTTATCGTTGAGTCACCGTAATAGTTCTATAGGGTTTAGGATATGGATCCACCTGAAGGATCTCGTGAGGAATGCCTTCTGCAATATAAGGTAGATTATAAATAAGAAGAGAAAGGCGAACAACAAAGAGAGGGTACGCTGTTTTAGAGCCCGACAAGCCATATCACGTGAATCTCAGATAGTTCTATGGAAAACTGAGTCTTCTCATCTTCTTGTAGTGATGGAAAGTGCATCTGTAAGACATTAGGATGCCTTTGATCATAGTGTGCAACGCACAAGCTCTAAATTGGCCACAAAATTGGCTGACATAGTTTCAACTTTCCTAAGAAGCTATGATCTAGTTGTACATCACTTGACAATTGAGAAGTTTCTTGGGCACGGATTGCTTATCGGTATGCTTCTTGATTTCCTAGTCGACCCTACCAAAGTTAAACTCAGACATTCAGTTCTCAGTAACTTGAAAGGAGGCATGATAGATCATCTAACTGGAGTGAGAGAGTCTAAGATCGTCATGGCTAAAGATATTGTGTGTACACTTGCGGCATCTTCCAATATGGGAAGTAATAGAAGAATTGCTAACTTGATAGGGGTGGATAGGAAAAATCTTAGGAGAGGCATAGAAAGACGTTTGTTACTGGACACTCAACAAAATACATTATGGTTGTACTATTGATCAACACATCGGTCCAATGCCTTGCCTAATCTAGTGAAAAAGCTGGTCCTTCACTTCTAGACTTCAAAAACCACTATCTCTCCCAATCGGAAGGACATTATTAGACACCGAATTAGAGTGAATCTATACGAGGAGCACCCAACGTACTATCTGCAAGTATCAGAGGTGAGTTCAGGGGCACGTCCTGATTTCCATTTTATCCTTTGACAGTCTTACTTTGCAATGGCTATGTTCATAATTTGTATTCAGTTTTTGAGCTTGCTAGTTTTGTTCTGCTTAGTGCTTGCAATGTCTTACGTAGGCACAAATTTTGATGTTTTTTGCTTAGGGTCTCTTTAGTTGATGTTTCTAAGGACTGTGTAGTAGAAATGGGATTTTTGGGGCAATAGTCCATGGCTACTGAGTACGCACTTACAAGCTTTAATTCCATGCTTTTACTTACCACCATATGTTTTTCTTTTGACTCCTTATGTAATAACAGTCATAAATTTAGCTTTTTCAATACAAGAGCCTTTAGTTTCTTAAGATAGAGCTTTGTGCTCATTAGTCTTTTCTAGAATCGGAAAGGATTCCTTAGTGCTCATGACTCCTTTGTAAAGGAGTCCTTAGTGCTTATGAGTTCTTTGTGCACCCATTGAATAGTCCTAAGTACTTCTACTTAAGTCCTTCCGCTTTATGTGGACAACTCCTTTCTGCTTAGGTTGAGTCTGTTTATGTTTGTCTAGGATTCTTTTGTGCTTTGAGTCCTTTTGTGTTTGTGGACGACTCCTTTGTGTTGATGAGTCCTTTATATTTGTAGAGTTTAGAGTCCTTTTGGTTGACGAGTCCTTCTGGTTTGGAGACGACTCCTTTGTGCTGATGAGTCCTTTATGTTTGTAGAGTTTAGGATCCTTTTTTGTTGATGAGTCCTTCTGGTTTGGAGATGACTCCTTTGTACTGATGAGTCCTTTTTAAGGTAGTACATCAATGCTTTCTGATTACTATCTTTCATTGATGATGGGATATTGAAATGTAACCCAATGACAGCTTGAATTCTACACAACTTTCAAAGAGAAGCACGGGAGCGTGAAGTGTAGCCTCACATCTTTCAATAAGCTGAAACCATGGTGGGTGAGGCACTTAAAGAATTGAACATTTGCTGTTGCAAGTACCACCAAGAGCTAAGCGACCTCGAAGTTGGAATCAACGAACTACATGTGGATCCTCAGGTGTGCATCTAAACTGTTCTTGTGCTTGTGGCATGGTGTGTAATAATGGTCCAGAATTATTACCTGCATGTTCAGGAAACACTGTGGCTTACGGTAGTCGTAGCAGCTTGTGGGAGTCCATTCTTTGTGCGAAAGAGGATTTTCAGATGTTTCATAGACGTGATTGCTTGCTTGGGGAATATGCGTCATGTGGCATAAAGCTTTTCAAAACCTGTCCACTTGAGCAGTCTTCAGAAAAGCTTGTCAAATGAAAATCCATAGGGTCTAAAGTTGTTGGTTATATCGAAGAAGGATTGCCTAAAAAGGCACCAATGGTTTAGTATCGTGAAATATAGCCATCTAACCTTTTTGAATACCTCAAGCCTCGCCTAGAAGCATTTCTTGTCCATAATTACATTGCAATTTGGAAAGATCTGCAGTTCAAGGAGTTGTTCAGTTCAGTTCCTAGTTACACTGTCATTTCCTGTGTTGATTTCTCGGAGAACTACTCCATGAAAATCCAAAACTCAAAGTATGCTTTGGTGAAGCCAACAAGTCTCGCTTTTGATGCACATAACTTACAAATTAAATCCTAATTGGTCCAACAAAAACAATGAGCCACTTCTATTGAAAAAAGTTCATTACTATTTGTTGGACGATAAGGTTCATGATTCCTTATACATTCAACATTGCTTTTTGATGCATTGAAATTTTATGAAGGGTTTGGGCTTCACTCCCAAAAATCACATTATTTGGTCGGATGATTGTAGTGGTCATTTCAAATCAGCTCGGGCTTGGTACTTTATCAATAGATATCCCAGTTTGACTGTCATCGATGGCATATTACCGGAGGGATGTCAAATGCTATGGAATTATTTTGCGTCTGGCCATGGAAAAGGGGAGGTGGATGGTGCAGGTGCACTTTGCAAAAGAGAAGTGCATAAAGAGCAGCCCAAAGTCCACAGGCGGTGCATCCAAAATGCAGAGCAGATGGTGAGGTTTTTGAGGGAGGAAAGTAACAAACACCATCATGGACTACCTTCTTCAAGGAAATACACAAATAAATATTTATGGGAGATCAAGGACGGGGACATTTCCCGTGTGCAAGATCTGCAGTGTGAGACGATACTAGGTAGCCGGAAGCAACATCAAGTGCGTTCCGTGTCCAGTAAGGATCCTACCTTAATTCAATTTTGAGTTCTTTCTTGCTTCTGCTAGGCATATTCAGAAATGGACACAAATTTTCCTTGCCATCAGAAATCTCATATAGGGCCTTGGACATTGCGGAGGATGAAACCGCAATCAAGTTCCCAAGTTAGATTGCTTTATGATTCAAATGAAGAGGTAGAAGCAGGCTCGGGTGGTGAGTGGATATCGGAGGATGTTTCCATTGGAAACAACATTGTTGTTAGGGCAGATTCTAATGATGATGAGTCGTTTTGGATCATGTTGGTAGATAAGGGGCTACATGTGGTGCAAGACGAATTCATTGATCCGTCCGGTAGCTCATATGTTCCTGGGGATCAAGTTTTACGAGGGTATTGGTATGAATGTCTTAGGGCAGGAAGTCGTACTTATTGGTTGAGAGATGATAAGCCATAATCATTTGTTTTTTCTCACTTAGTAATAGCGTCTAAATTTTTGATGGTCCCAACTGCTCATGCGGTGAAGGGCTCTTTCGGAAGTTATGAGGTCAAAGAGGATGTCTTAAGCATCATTTTAAATGTTGTGCTTGAAGTAGAGGACCTTGATTAGGCAACTACCGTGTTCTCTACTGTCTTGCTCTGTTTCTTTTGTACATGTGTGTAGGATATTTTGTGCGTGTTTGGTGGTTTAGGATAGCGTTCAAGGTAGACGCTCTTTCTTGCAGGATTTGGCAGCTCAAATTTTTAGCAGTGTGCGGATTTTTCTCAGGTAAGGGAGGAGGTCTATTAAATTGTGGACGTCCATTACTGCTGAATGTTGTTTTGCTTTCAATTTTGATTGAGTGAATGTCATAGATGATTTAGAACTAATTCCGTGCGGTGGTGCTGTAGGTTCAAGGCTTGTGGAGGATGAATTGGACATAAAGGGTGTTTGATGATGTAGGTTTATGGTATTTTTTGCAATATAGGCATTTAGTGAAGTAGTGGGGATTTTGATGTACTTACGTAGCAATTAGTGTTTGTTGAACACTCAAGCACGTTGCTGTTTTTGATAATTGTAGCCACTTTTTCGTATATATATATATTTGGCATTTGTTTTCAGTTGTGGACAACTTATGGCCTCAATATATACATGGTTTTTCACTCCAAGCTTATAAGTGCAAATTCAAGCATGAGTTTAGCGTGATGTTGCAGTAAATAACAAGGATGCAAACGATAATTTCAGTGACAATGGGGAGATAGAAAATGTTGTTCTCCATTTCGTCTACAAGTGTATTTATTAGTGCTTGTCAATAAACGCCTGTCTCAGTTTTGGGCCGTCTGATTAACTCTTTCAATTTATGGTCCTGTAGTAATTTAAGAATGTACAAGCATTTTGGCCAGCCAAACTCTCCTTTAAAGAGCATCCCAATCCAAATTCACCAACTCTGTAGGCCTTAATCCCTTTTGAACCAGCATCCAAGGTAAGAGCACCCGAGGAGCCAAATTGTCCTTCAATAGGATTTAAACATGCTTGCTCTAGTGCCCAACCACCCCAAAAAAGAAAAATGGAGCCCACGTACACCAAACACCATCCTCCTTATGAAATGTTAAATAATACATTAAAAAAAGGAATTTACAAGTATTATTTGCAATTATATAAAGAAACCCCTTGTAAAAAGGCACCAAACTTTTAGAACCAAATTAACTTTAAGGAATATTTTAGGGCATAGATAAAATATAGGTGTATAGGCAATTGAAATTATCCTATTTTTTGGGAAATGAGTATTTGTCACTACACCAAACATTGACATAAGGACCCGTAATGTAAAATATCATACTCATGGTTCACATTCTAGGATTCCCAAAGTAGGCGTGTACATGATAGGTTTAGCCCAAGCAAGATTTAAAATTCATCCCTGAAAAATAGACACATATCAAATGTAGCCTTAGGGTTATTTGATTAAGATTTCAAAAACAAGCACATAGAAAAAAGAAGCTCAAGGTGGTTCAATTTGGTGAAACAAAAGGAGCATATAGAAAATTGAACCTTGGGAGTATAGACAATTGAATACCCTTGGGGGTATTGAATTTGAAAAAAATATAGGTAGAATAGAAACCCTAAACCCTTGAGGGTATTCAATTTTTTTTTAAATGGGTAGAATAGGAAATTGAATACCCTCAAGGGTATTCCATTTGAAAAAAAATGGGTAGAATAGGAAATTGAATACCCTCAAGGGTATTCAATTTGATTCAAAAAATGGAAAGATATAAATTTGAATAAAAATATCCAATTTGAATAAAAAGGTGCAGAGGTGGAAGGGTTATTAAGTTCCATGTAAAAGCATCCTCTCTTGCATATACAATTAGAATGCAGGTTCCAATGTTTTATTGAACTAATTTGTGTAGGAGCTCTTTTTGGTAATTGAAAGGAAACCCCAGATTCTCATCAAATGCATCTTGTGAACCTTGTATGGTTAAATTTTAAATTTTTAAAGTACTAAACATATAGTGTGGGCAATAATTTATCTAGGTGACTAGGCCTAGTTAATTTGAAAGAGGGAGCAAATTTTATTCTTTTTCTAATGATAGGAGTAACTATAGGGATTCCATAAGACGTATTATGGCTTGTATAAAGTGAGCTATTTTGAATTTTTTTAATCTAAAAATTCAAGAGTTTAATTTTTGCATTTAACAAGTAATTCCATGTTTACTAGATAAAATAGTCCTTAATATTTTTGTGTGGTTAAGAATTAAAAAACTTCAAACACATTAAGATATACAAAGATATCATTTGAAGTTTTTTAATTCATTGAAAAATTCCATTATTAAGAATCCTTTGCCCGGCCTTGAGGGATTAGAAAAAAGCTCTTCAAGTAGTCCTACACAAGTGCATGTTTCTCTATGAAATGATTTGCTATCAATGATTTTGATTTAAACTAATATTCTTTGAAGAAAGGTTTGACAATGTCTATCATGCATTATTTGTCTTATTGATGTGAAAACAGTGTGTTTCTCCAAAATCCAATGAGCTTTTCATTAGTAAAATGAGATCAAATTTAAAACGTTTTGCAACAAATCATTGCAATTTGTAAATTGCACTTACAACATAATGTTGGAATGATGATTACATGTTCATTTTCTTCCTCTGAGAAAAATCATTAAAAAAATAAACAAAAATATAGAATTTTAAATGTGCCTTATGTTCTTGAATATATGATTGTTATGGGTGGGTATTACCACCAAGCATATAAGACCCTTGTGGAAATAGTGAGTTGAATGGCTATCTTGCCTCAATATAATAAAAATGATGACTTTATCCAGTATTGTTATTTATCCATTTTTTTTCCAAATTGAATATCCTTGAGGGTGTTCAATGTAAAATATTCTACTCATTTTTTTTCCAAATGGAATACCCTTGAGGGTATTTAATTTCCTATTCTACCTATTTTTTTTCAAATGGAATATCCTTGAGGATATTCAATTTTCTATTCTACCCATTTTTTTTCAAATAGAATATCCTTGAGGGTATTCAATTTCCTATTCTACCCATTTTTTTTTTCAAATGGAATATCCTTGAGGGTATTCAATTTCCTATTCTACCCATTTTTTTTTCCAAATGGAGTATCCTTGAGGGTATTCAATTTCCTATTCTACCCATTTTTTTTTTCAAATGGAATATCCTTGAGGGTATTCAATTTCCTATTCTACCCATTTTTTTTTCCAAATGGAGTATCCTTGAGGGTATTCAATTTCCTATTCTACCCATTTTTTTTTTCAAATGGAATATCCTCAAGGGTATTCATTTTCCTATCTCTCCATTGTACAAATTAATCCATAAACCCTAGAGAATATTCATTTTCCTGTTGTCCCCATTTTTTGGTCAAATTGAATACTGTCTATAGTATTAATTTTCTTACCTCCCAAATTTTAAGAATCCAAATAAAAAATAAATGGAGGTTGCATTTCCTATCTTCCCTCAAGTGTCGTTTACCTGTAAACCAATCAAGTTGAGGTTCTATTTTCTACTTGCTTATTTTTTGGGAACCCAAATTCAATTCCGTCAAGGTTAAAATGTTTAGGAGTTCTTTTTCTTGGTTTAAATTGAATCACCTTGGAGTTCTATTTTCTCGGTGCTTATTTCTTGGAATTCTAATCAAGTAACACTAAGGCTGCATTTGTTTTGTCCCTATTTTCATGCAATGAATGTGAATATCCTTATTTAAGGCTAATTCTATCATTTGCACACCTATTTCTTTCACCTTGGAATGTGAACAATGAACATAATATTTTATAATATAGAATCTTATGCCAAATGGTTGGTGCAATTACAAATAGTTCTACAAAAAAGTGGTAGAGCCAAATCACTAGACTTCGCTTCAACCACATCAAATTTTTGAAAGAAGAAATCATATAACAACTTATTTATACCATGTACATCTAGAAATTTCAAACATGACTTGGAGGGCTCAAAGTTTGCATCAACCTTTGGTTCATAGGAAATGTTCACTATAAGAAACCTGCGTTTTTGGGGGCGCTAGCAAAAAACTTGCCTTGTTTGTATAGATGTCTTAATGTTGATCGGTTTACGAGCTTTTTTATGCAAATTTTGTTGGATGTTGCGGGGAACATGTACATGTTATTAAAAAAACTCATGAACGTCAACTGTGACAGGCATGTCGTGAGTGATGTCAAAGAAAACATAGACTTGTTCTTTTTTACATCCAGAAAGATATGAAGAGTCCACGTCAGCAAGTAGACCAATTTTGCCTATGGGTAAGTTAGTAAAACTTACTACAATCTATGGCAAAATGTTGACCATATGTGAAAATTTTAGGCAAAGGGCAGCCACATGGCATGCTTTGCAAAAAAAAAGAAATGGACGGATGAGCACCATGGATGAAAAGAGATGATCTTTATACAAGTAGGGTGGTAAAAAGTGAAACAATCCATATGGGATATACACAACAAGAATTGTGTTCAATGTAAAATGTCTAAAACAACATGATGCAAATGTCAGAAACGTCTAGATGTTTGAAACAATGTCAAGATGTACAATGGCCAAGTTTCTATATTCTAGTTATCCCATATATTTTGTCTCACCATGGACAGAGAATGGATACAAATATGACCTTTGTAATCTAATTTTCAATAAAGGAATTCCTTCATTTGGCCATAAAAAATTCTCTTGATGGTAGATGGTAAGTTTTCTTTAATTCTTAGTGAATTCAACATTCTTTTTTGTTGATCTTGCCTGATGGATAGGGTATGCACCAATTGATGTCTAAAAAAACATCTAAATTGATGACTCAAAAAACAACATTAAAATTTTCAAACAAAATAAAAATATGTTGACTAGGCAAACCACGTCAGATTTTCCCGCGGCCACATCATTACCCACGTCATTGAGGGCCTAGATGAAAAATTGTCCCACGTGGCACTGCCCGGATGGAAAACGATGACATGTCGCCATCGTGGCATGCACATGTCATGTTTTCTGAACTTCAAAAGACCATGTTTTCTGTGATGTCAAAGTATAACAAGCACAAATCAAGCACGTTTTTGAAAACAAGGTCATGTTTTTTGCCTGTCAATTGTAACGAATTTTAGGTGACATCTATGAAAACACACGTGATGTCATGAAAAACATAATCTAACGTTTTTTGTGACATCTCAAAAAACATGGGGTTCTTATAGTGGTTTAGAGTCTTTTTGCTTAGGTTGAATTTGCATTTCCTAAGTATACATGGAACAATGACAATTCCATATACTTTGCTGATGACAAAAAAATCACAATTGCCACAGTTCAAAGTCCAAGGAAGCAAAGTATAAGGACAATAAAAATAACAGTTGTACTCAATTAACAGTCTTAAGGGAGAAAGTGATGACGATTACATGACAGTTGTGTTCACTTAGAATCCATAGAAGCAAAGTAATAATGACCCGAAATGTGGCTCAACTGCTCATGCTTCTTCCACCGGGTTCTTATCAAATGATCAGGTTCTACTACTGTACTAGTTTTGCACTACTACGAGTGACTCTAGCTCTATTGTTATCTACTGTAGTCTCAGCAGCTTCTGATTCCGTTTTTTTGTTGTCATTCTTCCGTGAATGAGCCTTTTTGGAGCCTTGCTTGCTTTTTCCTCTGTTTTATGAGTCCCTTTCCTTTTTGGAGCCTTAGTGATCAAGACACCTGCTCCAATGGGAGTAACAACTGGACAAACCAAAGACATGCTAATGGTCTTTGAAGTAGGGGCATCTTTGTCCAGTGGTCCCGGCTCCCTTCTTGTGCTAAAAGAATATCTTTGGATCTTTCGCAATGCACCTTTTAGGTTTGTGCCTGGCTTCTCCTTTGGCTCATCTTCCTTCTCTCTACCCTCCACATCAACAAAAATTTCTTCGTCTTTTAACCTTGAACCCAAGCCCATTGAAAGAATTACTAAAGTTTAAACTGTAAGTTGGTCATAATCATGACCACAGCACAATCAGTGCAATAGACCTATTCAGCTATCCAATTTCAGAAAATGAATGATAAAAAATAGGTGACTGGTGGAGATTCAAACCTTCCTCAGCAGCACATTCAATAACAAGTGGCACCTCGGTACCCTTGAAGTGCGCATCACTGTTGATACCTTTAGGAAGAATTGGTGAATCACAAATTCCAGTGATAGGCAAATCTTGGACACCCGACTTCTAGGCAGGCAACTTCTTTATAGACGATTTGTTTACATGTGATTTTTTCACAGGCGAATTTACTTCCTCTCCTACACTCGTCCTAATAAAACCGTTATCCAGGTCCTCTTCAACTAACGGTATTACTGTAGCTTGAGGTTCCGTTTCACCTTTGTTACCTAGAAATGTTGATCCTGATGACCTGAGGTCACTCTATTTGTGAGACCCTGCAGACAAGTAATACCCCCACTCCAAACCCTCACTCCTTAGTCCCTGAATTCATAAGTATAAAGCACTTACAAGATTGCTTATGCATAAGCAAGTCCAACAAAAGCAATTTGGTTGAGCATCCAAAGCAAAAGGACTAAACATCCAAAGCACTAAAGGAGTATTAAACACCATAAGCACAAGGAGTGGACATGGACCCAAGTACTAAACATTGTAATTAAGCAAAAGGATCCAAAGCACAAAGTATTGTAATTAATCAAAAGGAACCAACACCCAAAGAACAAAGCATCGTAATTAAGCAGAGGACCAAACATCCAAAGCACAAAGCATCGCAGCCAAAAGGACCCTCAAACCTTAAGCACAAAATATAAGCAAAAGGACCCTAAATACTAACTAAGCAAAAGGACTAAATAGTCAAAGTACAAAGCACTCGAAGCAAGAGGATTCCACACCCTAAGCGCAAGGACAGCCCTAAACTCAGTAGTGAACATCATAAAGAGAAGGACTACACCCTGAAAGGAAATGTTACCCTAACACCCTAAGCAGAAGGAGTGTAGAGCAATTCTGGCCAAGTATTTGATCACCATAAGCAAAACCATTGAACTTGCTAAGTAAAATGCTATATACAATTTTGCACACCATTGTGGAATCCCGTAAGTACCAATTCAGTAACTTAAAGTACAAGTTAGACCACCTAAAGCAGCAATTTCTCACCCTCAAGCAATAAATCCAAACCCTATATTAAGCAATCAATTGACTACCAACATCAGCAAGCTACCAAAAGAGAGCATGAAAACGAATGAAGGAGGTAGTATTTTTACTTACAATTTGTTACTTGAATTCTGTTGTCGTCTTCAAAGCCGAGTTTCACATCCTTTTTGACTTCTATGGGATCCAACTCAACTACTGTTTCTGGGAGCTGTACTTCCAAATTTTGAACCCAAAGGACCGCCACCAACTTGGGTGAAATAATTCACCACACGTCACACATCTATTTTGCTTGCCACAAAGACTAACAATACAAAATGGGTGATAAAGATGTCTATAAGAAGCAACTACGATATCAAAAGAAGAAAAACGTCCGTTGCAAAATGCACAAGGCTGCAGCTCAAGGATAGTATCGTCCCATTCACTGTCACCATGTGGAACACGTCTTGGGTAGAGAGACACTCCTGCACCTTCTTTCATTGAGTGAATGTGATCGTCAATTGTTGCTCTACGATGTGCCATCTCGGTAATTTGCCTCTCTAGAACTTTGAAATCTAAATTAGACTTCCAAAGCCCAATCTCAGCATTCT